>JABASF010002660.1:0-13596 GCA_019776145.1 Harlomillsia oculata
TTCCCAAAGTCACCCTGCCTTTATTTTGAAACACGCGAGTCCGAGTCCTTTGAAATGGACACCCGGTTTTATTGTTTGTCCCATCATTCTTGAGGAAAGCACGCCCTTTGCTCGACTTTATTGTTACCCTTCGTTTCGACACCTTCAATAACCCCAAAAGGTACAATTATTCACTTTGCCAATTGCCAAAAGGTCCTGAACCGTTTCCTTTTTCAATTTTCACATTACCTGAACAAACTTAACTTCTTGCAACTTCTGGAATTCGCAATTCGTCTTTTGTGTGATTTTTTTCCTTGTCCTTCGTGTCGTTTACTGAGTTGCGTTGTTGTGTCGTTTCGGTTGTGGCATTTGGTGTTTTGGGATTTGGATGGTTTTGACTAGTTTGTCTCATTTTGTGCAATTTGGTGACATTGCTTGCAGATTTTGACCTTACAAGATGCCTCTGGATCCTCGGAGTTTGTACAATAATGGCTCATCTGCAGGAGCCACTGACACGCTTAGTAATTCATCGTCAGTGGGAGTTGTTCGGTTATTTGGGAGTTCATCTCATCGAAGTTCCTCATCGTCGACGGGGTCAGGAGTCGATTCATCCGCATTTCAACCCGTGGTCCCAGGTCGAGGACCAAGTGACCCTCCAGTTCGAACTCTGCAACAAGCCATGACTCTGGATAAGTCTGAGTTGTTGGGAGAATCTTCCGCATCCGCGGCGGCAGCTGCAAGTCTCGTTGCCTCAGCCGCGAATTATTTTCCATACCCGGGTTACAATTTCTTCAGCAATACTCACACTCACCGAGTCGCGGCTGCTCTCTTTGGTCAAGTCAATGCTCATAGTCGAGGTCAAGCAGGATTCCCGGGTAACACACCGAGTCCTGGTGGAGGACCTGGCGGTGGTCCTTCATCCGCTATTCCAATGCCTCCAAGTCTTCAAGCTGCTGCGAATGCAGTGGCAGCCGTGGCTGCGGCGGCCGCCGGAGCGTCCATGGTCCAACATCCCCACCGAGCATCCCGACCTAAAAAACAGTTCATTTGCAAATTCTGCAATCGGCATTTTACAAAAAGCTACAATCTACTCATTCACGAGCGGACGCACACGGATGAGCGACCTTACTCCTGTGACATCTGCGGCAAGGCATTCCGAAGACAAGATCATCTCAGAGACCACCGGTAAGTCCAAACATTTCCACACTCTCCACTCTTGTACACTTTAACGCTCTCTTCCCTTGACACTTTTGTTGTCCATAAATCTGGAGAGATTCGCTCATTTTCCTCGCCCCATTACAATTCCTAATGACAAGTGTGACAAAAAAGGAACTCAGTAGTAGCAGACTCGCATTGTGGAATGAAGAAGAATGAAATCGGAGACTTTTCTGCACCTGTTGCCCACACCGAGGAATTCTACCTACCCTTCTTCATCATCGCTTGTAGGGTTACAAAGGGTCGATTTCTTCACTTAGTCTTTCTGAGAGCCTCTTCTTTGGAAAATTCCAGTGTCCATCAAAAAAGGGATCCGAAAGATTCAAGTTGCCAGTGCCCGTGCAGCGTGCCTATTTAAAACACGATGCATATTCATCCGACGTAGGGAACTCTTGGAGTCAAACGTAGTATTCCATGAGAATTGGAGCAAGTGATTCGATTGTGCTATACACCTGTGTGCCGTGTGTAAAGGTATTTGATAGTAAAGGGTCCAAAAAGGGTTCATCCTCAATCTGAATAAAAAATGGAACCTGGAATGCATAGCATGCGTGTAATATGCCACTGCCTCCAGGCATCAAGTCTCTCTTACTGCTTTTTTTTTCTTTCGGTTGGTTCGTCGGTCCAAGTTCGTAGATGAATCTCTAAATTCTAACAACAACATGCTACACTATATATACGTTTATATAGGATAACGTCCCTTAAACCTTAAAGACTTCTTGAGCTGATAGAAGCACTCACTCACTTCAGACAAAAGCCATAGAATTTATATTAGAATAGGCTTGTACATCTAAAGATGCCCTTATGCTTCCACTACTTCCACACAAAAACACACGGGAGCAGACACAGCAGCAGCCCTTGACTTCTTTGGCATACCTTCAGAGAGTCAGGAGAAAGATGAAGTGCACAAAAAACAGACTGCCTGATCCTTTTTTTTTATCCTTTTCTGTCTTTCGGCTCTCCTTCTTACATTGGACACACAGGCAGCAGCCCATATAAATGGTGAGGCAAAGGCACACATGAGATGAGGATGAGGACACTTAAGTATCATAGGTGAGGATGAGGATACGCACTGCAGCATCCAATCGATCCTTGAGTCCGGTCCTTTTATTAGCCTTATATTCCGCCGAAGTCCAAGTGACTTGGTCGAACCTTCGGATTCTTGGTCTGTTATTCAGTGCCCCATTTATTTGTCTCGTCCAATTCAGAGTAATCTGCCCTTAATCCATTTCAAGGGATGCTGCCCTTGGATTCTGAGAGCCGGCTTCTTCTCGTCTGCGTGGCACTGACACTTGATTTGAATGCAATGCATGCTGCAATTAAGCTCTCTTTGAATGGAGCCAACAAATGTGCACTGGATTTTCCAGCATTTTTTTGTCTGATAGTGTGATTCATTCATGTTGTAATGATCTGTGCAATAAAAGTCGATCGTTTTTTTTATTCTGCAGGTACATTCATAGCAAAGAGAAGCCCTTCAAGTGTACAGAATGTGGGAAAGGGTTCTGTCAATCCAGGACACTGGCTGTACACAAGATTCTACACATGGACGAGTCCCCACATAAATGTCCAGTGTGCTCCCGTGCATTTAACCAGCGTTCCAACCTGAAGACGCATTTGTTGACCCACACTGACCTGAAGCCATACGAATGTACGACGTGCAACAAAGTCTTCCGACGCAATTGCGATCTCCGTCGTCACACTTTGACTCATACAGTCGGCGGGGATGACAATGGTGACCTGCCCGCTCCACCGTTGTCCTTGTCTCAAAGCGCTTCTGGAAGCAGTCGACAGTGGTCTGGCAGCAAAGTGGACTTGGACTCGGATGACGATGAGGATGAAGATGTTGACTCTTACGATGAAGAAGTAGTCGATGTTGTAGGATTAGATAATTCATCGTCCACGTCCCCGGCTGTGACGACACTGTCACCGGCTTTGGAGTCCGTGACTAGTAGTGTTAATAGGCCCTTCGTTCGGAAAGACAGGGAGACCAATGTTAGCATCGGCGGTGGTGTTTTGAATTCGTCATCGTCGTCATCGTCTATTTTGAATTCGTCTACAGAGTTGTCCAGTCCCACGTCCACTTCGACTCCTGTCGGATTCCTCAGACCGAGGGGATTCACCATTGACGAAATTATGAGGAGATAACATTCAGTCAAAAAGAGACTACTAATTTAAAGGATCCTCGGTTCGGCATTTCCGAATTTCAGATCCATTTTCAATATTCCGAGTTATTATGATGATTTCTTAAAATGGAAGGTGATACAGCCAAAAATACAATGGAAGATTGCATGCGATTGAGCCCGAGTGATGCGTGCCATCGAGAATCGAAACCAAACGGCTTTAAAATGACGCTTTTTTGTTGTTGTTGTTCTCAAAAGGTAGCAAAATACATGACTGCAATATATTAGAATTACTGATAATCACTCTTTGTCATTTGTCACATCACAAAACGTGGGTAAAAAACGATACCCGATGAAATGTGCCATAAGAAACTGCAACAAACAAGTGCGTTCTCGAATCCCATCGACTTTAATACTGTTAAGCTTAATGCCTTTGTTAAGTAAAGTAGAATGATAATTAATAATTTAGTAAAATGTACAAATCCACTTGTAAATCCTCAGCTTGACTGGCTTGGCGCCTCAAAAGTGAAAACTGAGCAGTTTTTTTTTCTTTAAAATGTAATTTACCAAACAGCCATTTTACAAGTTGACATTATGGCTGTTATTGCTTCGTTTGCTGTAGGGAATACAAAAAGAACGAAAAGACTTTGTTCGTTTATTCATTTAATGCTTTTTTGTTGTTTTTTGCTTGCTTGTTTGAAAAATGTGAATCCAAATGACCTTTTTTGATCCAAATGAACTTTTCAACTTTCAAGTGTGGTTTTAGATCTCTCGTAAAAACGGTAAATCATATCATGTCGTCATCATCCGCTCGCAATTCAAGCGATCGAGTTTCAATTTACATATGAGTTTAACTATTTGTCGTTGTTGTTTCCAACTTGGACTGTTTTCAAAACACACTTTTTTTGTGATTTTTGTTCGTTTTCTGTCGTTCTCATCTTTACTTGTTTGTTGATGTTTGGAACCCGGTGAAATAAATAAATGTATGCCAAAAGAGCATGTTTGTACAGACCAATAAAAAAACGTTTCTAATCATTTCTGCCTACTTTTTAGATTATACAATAAGTCGACAGCGACCATCGACCAGACAGTCTCAAGTCGTTTCCTGAATCAATGATTTGGCGACACGATTTACAGTAATTTACATTTAATTTAAGCCCAGTGCTACCTGAGGCTTATAGTAAAAATAGGTGGAAGTGGAAGGGTCGGTCTTCATCTGGCTAGGGATTAGGATTAGTGTTCGATCACTTCAGGCAATATATTTTTATTTTTACCAGCTTGACCACAAGTGTCAATGTCAATGCAATGAGAGAATCTTACGCTTTACGCAATAAGCTTTGGTATACGAGAAACGAGACTTTTTATTATTTAAAATGCGATCTGATTACATGGAGAGGCTAGTGGCTTGACGCTTGAGAGGCAAGTGCAACGTTGCCATTCTTCATTGGCAAAGACGCTGTGTTGTGTTTACTTGTTGTTGTGTTCATTTAACAAGGGTTGGGATTTGGGATAAGGAAAGGACTAGGGACTAGGACTTAGGACTAAAAATGCCTTTTGAAGTTTTGAACCCGACACGCAACAAGTGACCACAAGTGACAAACAAGCCAACAAATCCATTACTGGGACATCACAATTTGATTAATTTTTTCCTAACTACAAAGTGTTTATTTTGAAAATCATTGGAACCAGTTAAACGGTGCATTGCTTTACGACGTGGTACGTACGTCATCGTCATCTCCAAACATACTATTTACTTACTGTGTTAGAAATACTCTTTTTTCCTGCTTTTCTCACTTTGTCTATTCTTTCCTTACAGTCATCTTGTCACTTGTCTGCTGGACTAGAGAACTTGGTGACGAGAAAATGGATTGTGTTCACATCCAAAACAATATTTGGAACCCATGCAGATGAACTCAACAACATTGCTTTCCGGTGGCGATATTTCCAACAGTCGGGGAGCATTTAACGAGGCTGCCAGAATGGATCTTCAATTACAACCTGGAGATCAAACCAACCTATCCAGTTGCAGCGTAGTTTTGGTCCCATTGTCATTGGAATCTCTTCGTATTGCACAGGCTCATACGAAGAAATCATTCAAATGTGATGTGTGTGAGAAGGAATTTACTGAAAAGCAAAAATTGAAAAGTCATATGGACGTACATTCTGAAGAAAGAAACTTCAAATGTGATCAGTGTAATGCAGCATTCAAGCAAAAGGGTCATTTAAATGCTCACATGAAACAAGTCCACAGCGAAAACCGACCGTTCCAATGTACATTTTGTGCAAAAAAGTTCAAGCTTAAATATATCTTAATGACTCACATTCGCATTCATACGAAGGATTGGAATCTCTTCGTATTGCACAGGCTCATACGAAGAAATCATTCAAATGTGATGTGTGTGAGAAGGAATTTACTGAAAAGCGAAAATTGAAAAGTCATATGGACCTGCATTCTGAAGAAAGAAACTTCAAATGTGATCAGTGTAATGCAGCATTCAAGCGAAAGGGTCATTTAAATGCTCACATGAAAGGAGTCCACAGCGAAAACCGACCGTTCCAATGTACATTTTGTGCAAAAAAGTTCAAGCTTAAACATGTTTTAATGAATCACATTCGCGTTCATACGAAGGAGAAACCATTCAAGTGTGAAGTCTGCAACAAAGAATTCAATCAAAGTGGTAACTTGAAACAACATTTATTAGGGCATTCTGAAGAAAAAAAGTTCAACTGTGACCGATGTGAGGCTACCTTTAAATGGAAAAGTAACTTAAATGGTCACATGAAACAAGTTCACAGCAACGACAAACCGTTTCAATGTACATTTTGTTGCAGTGCTTTTTCGGGCAAGTCCACTTTGTATGGGCACATTCGGTGTGTCCATGCAAAAGAAAGGCCGTACAAATGTGAAATCTGCGGCAAGGATTTCGGACACTCAGGTCATTTGAGCAGACACAAAAGAGTGCATAATATGCATGTAAGCAATTATAGGATGAGACTTTGCCTCTTTTGATGTAGTTTATTCAGTATTCTCCTTCTTAGTAATTTAAGATTCCTACCGATTGATTACTATACTAATGCTTTCCAAACCGACGGAGACGGACTATAATAAAATGTATAATGTACAAAGGCCATTTTGTGAATAGTACGAACTCCGACGACATGACATACCTTTATGTTATATTAGATTTTATGTTAAAGACGGTAGATAAATAAAACTAACCACTCTAAGTGGTTTACAGTATACTATAATCTTATTGATGTAGTACCAATTTGTAATTTAACAGGCTCATTCCATTAGTCCTCATTTGTATGCTTGATTCAAAAATAAGAATAAATATAATAGTGGTTTTAGACGTTTTCAGAAAGCAGAGGAAAATGCATGCTTTCGAAAGTCAATGTGATTTTGGAAAATTGTGAGCATTTCAGAAAAGTGAAGCATTACATTTTGCATTTGCATGAGTTCACAGGTGCACAAAGAAGCGAAGAAGCGTAGGAGAAGGAGACGCAGACAAAGGCCAAAAAGGCGTAAATTGGGAGGTGAATCAGCTGTGCGTATGCCCCTTTTGCCTTGTTTCTTTGCATTTGGTCGTCGTCCCCGTTTTGCCATTGAAATTGCGACTTTGGCTTTTTGCATTACATTGCTATAATATAATACTTTAGTACTGCAAAATCTGCAAACCCTCATTTTCAGCAGACGATAAAAAAAATCATCATCGTCATCAGACTCTACGCGGGGCAACTGACCATTTCATTGAATTGACTATTCATTACATTCATTACATTCGTTCCTTTTTTGTTCGTCTGGTCTCTTTAGAGTTTTTACATCAGTTGACCTTTCCAAATTATACAAAAGTCGTCTGAGAGGTAAGGAATAATGAACCTTTTAATTTTAATTGTTGTTATTGTACTTAAACAATTTTTATGATTTGTTTATTGTTTTGAAATGTGTCTGTCTCGTGTGTGTGCTACGCTCAAGTGCGCCTTTAGTGCGCAGTTTGAATAGATTGAAATTATATTTACTCTCAACAAACCTTTTTGATTTCATCATATCATCAATCGTCAAACTTTATATTTGTTTAATTTTGGTCAGTTTGGTCTATTTAATGTTAGATTGAGATTTGGTTTGTTGTTATTGCTGGGTTGTTTGTTGTTGGTTCACGTGTTGGTCATGTCGTTGTGCTTCTGTGAGCTTTTATTGACCTTTTTTTGGGTTGATTAGATTTAATTTGCATCAAAATTGTTTTAACGCTAATTTTATTTTATTTCAGAACTGTTGAGTTTTGGCAATCGGCCATTAAACTTGGCTTTTGGGGATGAACGTGAGACAATGCGATCTAAACTGTCCTGATATTTGCTTTCTTCGTCTTTTCTTACGGTAAGTCCGTTACGAAAGGGAAACATTTTTTGAACCTCTTTTAACTGCTAGTTTTTTTTAAATATGTACTTATCATTGATCATTGTGCAATAATGGACAGGTGGTGTGTTAAACCGTGAATCATGGGTTTGGAACGTATGGGTTACGAATCTTTGTTATCATATCAGAACGACGATGCTCCTCCTTCCGACCATGACGTTATGGTTCACGTTGTTCCTGAGACCAACAAAAGTAATGTTGTGAAATAGTTTGATGATTTACTGATTTGATAGTTTGGTAATTCGAATGGTCCTGATTTTCATTTCTCTATAGATCGTTGGAATCACGTAGAAGATTTGGACTCGTTCTTCACTCGCATCTACTTTTACCACCAGAAACATGGATTTCTTTGCATTCTGCTACAAGAGATTTTTGAGCTCTTGCAGTTTGTCTTTGTAGTCGTTTTTGCAACTTTTCTTATCGGATGTGTTGACTATGACATCCTCTTCAAGTACGCAGTAACGCAGTATAGCATAGCAGTAGCAGTAGATTTTATACGAACGATTGCGTTGTTTTGACGTTTTTGTCGGATGTTTATGTTTGATAATGAAATGTATTGTTCACAGGAATAGATTTCCCCCACATTTTAACGCGACTGACCCGGGCGCCAAAGTGAACCTACACGATGCAGTTATTGGTCAGTGTGTGTCGACATTTGGACTGGGAATGTGGTCAGTGTTGATCGTTGCCATCATTTTTTGGCTTCTTCGACTTGTCTTTGTTCTGTACAATACCGTCTTGAACTGGGAGATCCGTGCCTTTTACCGAACTGCTCTGGGAATCCATGACGTGAGTCTGCTTATTTCATATGCAGTAGAAAATGGAACTATTAATACGGGACAGTCAAAAGGTGAACAAGATTTTATGTTTGTAGGGTGAACTAGAAAACCTCACTTGGCACGATGTGCAAAAACGTTTGCGCGATGTTCAACGAGAACAGCAAATGTGCATTCATAAGCAAGACTTGACGGAATTGGACATTTACCATCGAATACTGCGGTAATCCAGGCTCGTTGTTCTTCATTTTTGACAGCTTAAGATCCTTATTTTAGTTGTTGATATTCCCCGGTTTCAGATTTAAAAATTACATGGTCGCAATGACCAACAAGAACGTCCTTCCTCTCAGGCACTGGCTTCCCTTCATTGGCGACGTCGTCTTTCTCACACATGGTCTCAAATACAACCTAGAAATGATCCTTTTCTGTAAGTCATTGTTTTACTGTTTCTGTAACTGGTCACATTCGTTTCGACTGCACTTTCATTTGAATTTATTTGTATTTTAGGGGGTCCGTGGGCACCCTTTGAGAGCAGTTGGCATTTAAGAGAGGATTACAAAAAGTCTGCCAAGCGAAAAGAGCTGGCAGCTGCACTGTCGAAGCGGATTTTATGGGTTGGCATTGCCAATCTGATTTTGTCACCTTTGATCTTTTTGTGGCAAATTCTTTACTCTTTCTTTAATTACGCTGAGGTACGTTTGTTCAGATATTTGAACGAATCGTCTTAAAATGGATGAAGTCTATTTGAATGCCTCCTCACTGTTTTTTGAACAGGTCGTGAAGAGAGAACCAGGCTCTTTGGGCATGCGACGGTGGTCGTTGTACGGACGACTATTTCTTCGTCATTTCAATGAACTTGAGCACGAGATCAATGCGAGACTTACTCGTGCCTACCGCCCAGCATCGAAGTACATGGGGATCTTCAATACGCCGATCCTCGCTATTTTAGCACAGTAAGTCTTTTTGGAATATGAGTCAGTATTCATAAACGTGAATGATGAAAGTGATTGAATTCGATTTCCCTTCCTTTTCAGAAACATCGCATTTGTCGCCGGCGCAATTTTCGCAGTTCTTTCGGCATTAGCTGTCTGGGACGAGGATGTTCTCACGCTTGAGCATGTTTTGTTGTTGCTCACTGTTTTGGGAGGAACCATTGCTGTTTGCAGATCGTTCATCCCAGACGAGCAGCTTGTTTGGTGTCCAGAAAAGTTGCTTACCGCTGTCTTAGCTCATGTTCACTATTTCCCTGACCAGTGGAAGGGACAAGCGCATACCACGAGAACTAGAGACCAATTTGCTTTATTATTTCAATACAAAGCAGTTTATCTGCTGGAAGAACTTCTGTCGCCTTTCGTTACCCCCTTAGTCCTCATTTTCTACATGCAACCTAAAGCTTTGGACATTGTCGATTTTTACCGTAATTTTACTGTGGAAGTGATTGGAGTGGGAGATGTTTGCTCCTTTGCCCAAATGGACGTTCGCAAACACGGACATCCTGCGTGGCAGGCGTCAGTAATCGAGGATAAGGATAACTCGGAAGGTGGTGGTCCTGGACGTACGTCCGACACCAGGGCAGAAAATGGGAAGACTGAGTTGTCTCTTGTTCATTTCACGTATACCAATCCGGATTGGCGTCCTCCTCAAGATTCTAACACTTACATTGCTCATCTCAAGGAGCGAGCTGTCCGAGATGCAACAACTCTCGCAACAGTTATGGAGGAAAATCCTTTGCTTGCGTCTCTTAATTCTCTCTCTTCCGTTGGCAATGAGGTAACGTGGCATTGATCATTGAGTGCAACTGTGTTTTGTTTGTAATATGAGCACAGGTGTAATGAGTTTTTGAATTGAACTTTCAGTACTCGAATGTCGCAACGAGTCTTTTTATGGAAAATCGCATGTTGAACACCAGTCTTCCTCCCGCCAACATGACTCAACAATATAGTGGGGGATTCCTTCAACAAAGTGGATCCAACGATCCTAGAAGCTTCAGGGGATGCATTAACAAACACGAAGGACCTCTCCAAGGTCCACAAAGGCCTTTAGCGTCGCTGTAAGTTTCTACACGTATTTGTTCGACTTTCACTGATGAAACAGAATGAAATAACATTAATGAATAAACAATTGTTTAATTAACGGAAATTGTTTTTCAAGAATTGTACAAAATGGTACCTTTGCGGGTCAGCAAACTCTAAGTTTTGCAAATAGCTTTGCCCAGTACCCGACATCAACCTGTCCTCGAGGACCTGGAAGCACCGATGTTATTAATTTTGAAGGAAACGCAGTAGACATGAGCCTCAATGCGTTATATCTTCATGAGCTCCATCATCAAGAGGTTAGCTTTGTTTTTTGACAGTAGTTTTGTCATATTCCAGCGTTTCCGTTTTCAGTGCAACTTAATATTTTTGGAAATTATTCACGTTGCAGTTACGTCGTCGAGGTCCAAGAGCCTTTCCCGGTGGCACAGTCAGTGGCATTAACGAAAGTGCAGCTGCTGGATCATCGACGATGAGATTGATGCCCCAACTGCATAGTCATCACGTTCCTTCGACATCGTCAACTACTACCACGCAATCCGAGAAAACGCCACTTTTGTCTCAGCAACATTCGTCAGGTTCAGGCTCTTCTGGTTGACCCCAACTGCATAAACGAGTAACCTTTTAGTCATTTTCATTGTGTTTGTGCTATGTTCGTATTAGATTAGAAGGACTACGCAACGGCGTGAAACCTATTCCACATAACTAAAATTCATTAATTACTACTATTACTAAGATTTACAAACTTATCGTCGTGGATGTATAAACAACATAAACGTGTCAATAGAGTTGTCTAATATGTTTGGTTAGATGCATTTTTATTGTATTAATATTTGTGGTTTTATAAATATGCGGAATAGCGAATAGGTAGAATGGACTAATATCTCACAGTTGCTGTCTTAACTAACCTTTAGTCATGCTCACGCACCTTTTTTTTAGTAGTTGATAAGTTTCTTTTTTAACATCAAACTGACAATTCCTAGTGTTTCGAGCTTCGGAGACGAAGTTTTAATTCAGTTCACCCTTCTCATTTAATTCATAGTTTTTCAATTTTAGTTTTATGAAAACTGCAACAATCGTATCGTTGTACAATGGAACAAGAATGCTTCGTTGTTTTTATTACTATGTTCAGCCATTAGTTTTAAGTTTAGTCTCTGAGTTTCATTTGTTACGCCTTCCACGTTTCCAAAACTGTGTACGTCGTCTACAACTAATAATTGTTATTAGTAAATTGAACTAATGTTTGGTTCGACACCACAACTCGAACCGTAGGCTGGGAGTGTCGGGAGTCAAAGTCACTCGCACGGAAATACAGCAATTTTCACTCTCGGTTTAAATGTATAAATGAACTTTTCAGGTGTCGAGTCGACTGTTTCTGTGATGTCAAATAAACTTGTTTTATGAAATCCAAATGAGGACTGTAATGGAGTGATAAATCCAGTTTATTGTTATTGACTTTATTGTTTGTAGTCGTGAATTCAAGTGTGCAATGCAGTATGCGGCATAGTCATGTCATGAGTGGATGAGAGACAAAGACCAAACGTTTTTCAGAAAGAAGCTGTTTGACATTGGTGACCTTCGAGCAATATTTGAGGGTTTTCGTCGCAGAGCGGAGCTGAGGCAACTCACGCGACAGTACCACAACGACATAACGTCAGTGTCAGCACAATCCCAATCAATGTATCTTTCGGTTTCGTCGTCGTCGTCGTCGTGGCACAGTCAAATTGGCATTTGTCCATTCTGGCGAATAAGAAAGATGCAAAAAAAATCTATTTTTATAACAAGAGCAGGAGCAACGAGCATAATTTCGCATCGCTCACGTCGTATGTTCCCTTCTTCGTGTTGTCGGTTCGGTCTCTCTTCGCCGTTCAGCCTCTCAGACAAGATCAAGTAGGGATTCACCAACAGGCTCTGTAGTACTTTGCATTATAAGCAAAACCAAGTTCTGTGTGATTTTGTTCAGGTGAACTGACTAAAGCACAAAAGCTGGCTTTCCTTCCTTCCTTTGCTTCGTTCGTTGTGCAGATTGCACTCTTTTTTAAAAAAGGTCATTGTTAGTTGATACAAGCAAAACCGATCGTCGTACGAGAAGTCATTTACTTCCTTCCTTCCCGTCCTTACGTAAATACTACTTTAGGAGTAGTACACATTCGGCAGAGGACGGTTGTAAGTTAGAACATGAGTGGTGAAGTGCAACCTCGATCAAGGCACAGGAAGGACAAGAAAAAGAAGCACCGAGGTATGTAAAGACCGACTCCTCATTTTATTCCTCCACTTATTTGTAACATCGATTCATTCTCATTTAAATTCGCGTAATTCTCTATTATCAAACCGTTTGCAATTGCATACGTTTGTGTGTGTACATACGTACTTCGAGACTTGTTCTTCGTCTACGTCTGCCTGAATTCCAAGTTTTTGGCACAACCATAATCTGAAAAATCAACATTGGCATTCTTTTCGCATCTTTTTTGATTGCTTTGATTGATCTCAATTAAAAGCTGCAGAGGCGTCTTTCGACGATTCGGAAGAGTGGTCTGAGCCGACGCTGCACAAGTCCGACGCTGCGTTTCCAGAAGAAGTGCATGAAGAGATGAGTGACGACCATGGACATGACGAAGAAGATTCCTCCAGCACCCTCACAAAGGTGATATTCTTCCTCTTGCTCTTATGTCTCGGCGGAGTCGCGACCATTGTTCTCATTGAGAATAGCGACACTGCTCCCAGTGACATTTCCCTGAACAAACCCTCTACGGCTCAACAACATCATGCACATTTGGAAGATGCGCATCACGGGGACGATGCTCCAGCAGCCTTTGACACGCTTGAAGGTCTAATGAGGTTATTCAGATGGGATGAAATGTGGAAAGGTTTGTTGATTCGATTGAAACTATATTTTGGACTTTGGGTTTCGGACTTTTCCAATTCATGCTGTATGTTTTTTTTTAAAAAACGACGTTTTGTCCTTGTCTAAAGGAGAAGAAGATGACCATGACCACAGTGACGATGCTCATGATGACGATGACAGCAGTCATGCGGACGATGAGCATACTGAAGAAGATCAT
>JABASF010002661.1:0-13595 GCA_019776145.1 Harlomillsia oculata
CAACAATGCAGGTATACAAACTGAAAAAGGGGCTGAAAGTTTAGCAATAGCTAAACTTCATTTTTAAGAAAAAACCGTCGTCACGAAAAACAAAACGTCACCAAGGGAACTATAGTTAGAAACTCAAGTAAGAATTTTCCAAAACAGATCTGACAAAAGAAACGTGAAAAAAAAACCGCTCAGCTCCTTCTGATCTTTAGTAATCTACCCAATAATCCCACATGAACAAAAAACCACTGTCACAGAATACAAAAAGGTTCTCAACAAATTCAAAAATCTCTAAACTGATCAATAAACCGAAAAATGAACCATGCAGTTGTCACGGAAAACCCTGCTCTCAAACCCACCGCTCCGAATAAACTCAACTCAATGAAAAAGGAGAGCAATACGCTTTCCTAAAGAGTGGCTCGGGCTCGTGGTCCTTGTGGAGTTTTGGAGAGTCCAACACACACAAGACTAAGACAAAACAACGTGCCGACACTTTTACTCACAATACCCCGCCGGTCGCTCACAAAGTCCCACGTTTGAAAATTAATGTAAATTATATTTTGAAAAACTGACGACTTTGGACACTTACCTTAAATGAACAAACCGGAAAAGTCAAGAATATTAACAGGAAAATAAATCCGGTCAAAAAGCCCTCCGTTCAAAAAACCACACCGAGACTTCCTCAACTAAAATCACCACCTAATTAAACTACTGAGTACATTGTATACCCACTTGTTCGTCTCAAATGCGATTGTATGAAGGTCGAAAACCCCGAATAAACACACAGGGTCTACCTGTAGGAATCCAACCGACTATGCCATTCGAAAAAGCTGTCCTCGTTTGGACTCAAATGTAAAAATGTTGTAATGTTGTAAAAAAGCAAATGCCTTTTGTTGACACTATCTCTACCGCAGAAATGTCTTGACAACTGATGTCAACCTATGAAAAACCCGGGGTTTCCCTCCGAAAACGCAGCACAACCAAGACAACCATCCGAGTGAACAAGAAAAGTGCGAGTGAAACGAGTAGAGTAGTGGCCGAATGGAAAACCTCTATTTAGCTTGGCACAAGGGGAATGCAAAGGAAAACGGTCGTTCGGCGTTCAAGCCTGTATTTTCCCATGATTTTTGTGCCTGTTGCTCCATAGTCTTTCGTTTTTTGCTTTTTCCACTAGTTGATGTTTTGACTCAACTTGACTTTTCTGCATGGTTTTTGCACTGGCTTACCAATACTTTTTGCTTTGGCTCAGACTGCAAAACTTGGAAAAGTCTGTTTGAGTTTTGAGTTTAAGTGTATGTAACGTAACGTGTGTATGCATGAAAACGAAAACACACGACACACATATGCAAATGATTAAGTTCATTGTATAGTAAGTATACACAGACAAGGAGAAGACACCGAAAAAAGACGATACAGAGACATAGTAGTAGTCACTGATATAAGAAGTGACAAGGAAAACCCGAAGAAACACTTCATTTACCGTGCTCTCAATGTCAGACAGCACTGAAAATGCTGTAGCATTTAAAAAAAAGGCAAACACAACAACCTACGCCAAGAAGTCTAAGCTTCTGAATGCCAGTTCCATGTGCCAAAAAACTTTCTTTTTTATTTTTTGTTACTTTAGGTGTTCCACAGCATTTGTTCTTTTCCTCATATTTTTTTTGTATTTACTTCTTGTCAAGGAGTGCCAAAAAATGCTCACTTTAACTCACTCACAGTTTGCGTTTTGCGCTTCTTTCATATTACTAATTTTTTTTATACTTTCATTTTACCTTCGTTACATTCTACGGTGCTAAAAGAGATTATCTTAAAATAAAATAGTGACACACATGCAAATATAAACGTACTGAGGACTTTGAGTACATCGTCCACACTCGTCACTCGTAATTTAAATTACAATCAACTAAATCATCTCCATAGTATACGTGTGCATTTTTGTTGAATGCAAATAGCATAGCACATTGCTTTTCTGTGGACGCTACATTGCAAATCTTGCACGATTTGCATAAGTGCACAAAAGCTTCATTTAGATTAACGATTTTGATAATTGCATAATACTTTGTAGTTACGTAGTATATATAAATATTATAGTATGTATTATATGTACTTTGGTCAAAGCTACCGCGATTCTCTTTTAAAACTTAATATTTTATCAAAACCAACTCCTATTTTTATTTTTTTGAGATTTCTCGGTGATCTCGTATTTTTTTGCTGTGATCGAGATAACTCCGAAGAATAAATTGTAATTTCACTATTTACATGAGAGCTAAATAATACAATGTACATATATTATGCAAACGAAATTGCAGATTATGTAAATACAGCATACGCCGAAATATATATGTACGTGCTAATTAACAGTTAACATAAGCTGTATTGTATTATGTTATGAAGGAATAAAAGTCAGTAAAGTATTGAACAAAGAAATTATGAAATTAATTATGAAATGGACGCGGTGTCGGTCGGGATTATATGTAAAAGCTTGTACAAACTTTCATGCCATAGCCATTCTTGGAATTGATTCATATCATTGTTTTTATTGTTTTATTCTTTTCATACAAAATGAATTCCTTGAAAAATTATATTTCATTGAAGAAAGTAAAAAGTTCAATTAAAGTTATAGGATTATTAGGCCGCATAATTTTTAGATTATATATTCAGTTTGTGTCGACTTAATAGTGATGAATTGACGCTAATTTCTGAGGTTTAATTTCATTCGTGTGGAATTTTAATGAGTTGACATCATTTTTATTGATTTATTGAAGGCTATGAAGTTATTATTATGATTTTAATCGACATGTTAGATGTTACCCAGTTACCCTTTGTGTATGAAAAGACCGGGAGCTGGGGAGGCCAAGGCGTCATATATTTTGAACAATTCGCCTTCGTGCAATTCGTGCTTTCTTTTTCGTTGGAGGGACACACGGACACAACAAAGTTGGGTTGGGACTGGGACCGTTGGGAACACTTTCCTTCGTCGTTTTCGTGTGTCTTGTCTTGTCTTTTTTGTCTCACATCTCAATCTCACTGTCACGTTTTAATTTTTAAATTATATTATTCTGCTTGAGTTGACTTAAGCACGATGAATTAACCTTCATTTCTGAGGGCTAATTTCAGTAGCTTGAAATTCTAGTAAGTGGACATCATTTTTATTGATTTATTGAAGGCTATGATGTCAACGGACAGCTGACGTACTATAGTAGTTGAAAATTGCAAAGTACAAGTTCGATGGATTTTTAAAAAATAATATTCAAAAGTTAATTTTAAGTTTTGATAAACATTATAAGTTAAATTCAAAAGTTTTTTTACGCCCACGGGAAATGAAGACAAACAGAGATTTTAACTACAGCATTAAGGTGTTACAATGAATTTAAGTACAATATTGTTTGACTCTTTTCACATAAACATTTTAAAAACTATAAAACTTACAATTATAACGTTTGTACATTAATTTTTAATTGTTCCCAGGGCGTAAAAAAACTTATGCTGTCACCAAATGACATTAATACTTTTATCAAGGTTTGTCAGGGTACTAAATTGCAATACAAAGTTGACCATAATTTATTAGGCCAGAATTTTTTGTGTAGTAGGTATGGTCTTAGTATTATATTTTTATATGCAAATTTTTCAATTTCAAGGGTCTTGTTTAAAGATTTAAATTTTTCGATCATTATTGGAACTCCGTCTTTAAATTTGATGCAATCTTTGTAGTCTTTTACTCACTCAGGTGACTCAGGTTCCTTTATTCACAGGTAAACTTTGTATAGTTGTTTTTAGCATAAAATGAAAATTGAGATTTCAAATGAGGCATACTGATGCATTATTTATATTTGATATTTGGGTGGTATGTATTGGTAATTGGTATGAGCATTGTACGTATGTATAAATTGTACTGTACTTGTCGTTTTACTTTTGTAGGACTCGTGACCTATTTTCGTTCGTGGCATCAACAAACGTTCCAAAATGTCTTATAATACGAGAGCATCTAAGTTGACAGCTAATGCTGATCCTCCAAATCGGGATCCTCCTCCAAATAGGGATCTTTCTCCAGATCGGGATGCTCTTCCTTGTCAGGAATTCCCCTTAATTGGTAATCCTCTTGTGATCGTCGAAGATTTGGACATGGAATCTGAGGATATTGAAGATGAGAAAATTGATGAAGAAGGACCAGCAGTGGATGAAGAATCAAAAAGTAATTCAATGATTTTTATGATGTTGATACTGGGATATTAAATTTTGTATTAATTCTGTTTTGTTGGCTAAGCCTCAGTTGATGTTGTGATTTTATAACTTACAAGTTATTTTTTAAAATCATTAGAGTATATAATGGCGGGACCAACGGAGCCGTTGACGAGTGAGAGAGCGAATGTCATTCGCCCAAGAAAATTTGAAGAGGAGCCTTTGCGATTAGAATGTGAATGGGACAAGTGTACGTACAAATCTAGAAACTATAAATATTTCATGGATCATGTAGGAGGCCACTCACCAACATCGACTTGTGACGTTACCCTTCAATCTGATGGTTCTACAAAAGGTAACATATCGATTTGGCGAAGAACTTTGCCAAATGAATTTCTTCAGCACTTTTACCAGTATACAAATAATTAATGAGAACAATTACAATAATTAGTTATTTGTGTGGTTTTATTTATTATTGGTTGACTGATTTAGTTGTGATGACTTGCAAATGGAAAGGATGTCAATGGCGAACTGAAAAGCAAATTGAAGAGGTGCAACAGCATATGTATCTGCATGCCTTTCACACTCGACTTCAATGTGTTGGAAAGAACACAATTTTGAGAGAAGGATTGAATGTAAGTATAACTAAGATGCACTTAAACGTTAGGTAGACGGACAGACGGACTACATTCTTAGTATAGAATTCTTTATCATTCGACTGTATTTTCAAAACACTTTGTTTCCCAACTTTATTTTTGTGTTCTGAGCTAAGTTACTGAAAAGTTGGTCGGAATTCGAAATTCGACCTAGTAATTATTTACTTTTTTGTTTGTTTGTTTGTGTGACGTAATTAGTTGTACAAAAACTTTTTAAACACATTATATTTCACTTTTTTGTTTCAAGAATGTGAGTTATGAGACGTTTTTGTTATTGCTGTAATTTGTAGGCCTGTCGAGCAGATTCCTCTGGGCGCAACACTATACCCGAATTTGGTGGAGGTTTGTCATGTGCATGGGGAGAGTGCAGAGAGGCATTCATCAATATACAGTTGTATTATGACCACATAAAAGTCCATTGTAAAGGAACTGGAAAGGGAAGATATGTTGTTGGTGGAGTGCATTGCAAGTGGACTGGTACGCTTAACATGTACGATGATTAATAACAATTAGATTATGTGTGTATTAATAAATTTTGAATCTTGTAGGATGTACTGGAGTTTTCCAGAATATTAATAAGCTGCGAGACCATATGCGGAGTCACACTCAAGAAAAGCTGGTCGCTTGTCCCACTTGTGGATGCTGGTTTTCAAATCGCAGTCGTCTTTATGATCATTGTCGGCGACAAGGTAACAATTCGTTACGAATGTTTCATATTAATTGTACATGATGAATTTGTCGTAAATGATAGTGAATGCATTTTAAGCATTTCAAAAAATATTTTCAGTCCCAGCCGAGGAGCAATTATTTGCATGCAGTGCGTGTATGAAATGTTTTGGCACTGCTCGACTTCTGAGAGATCACATTCGCTCGCACGTTAATTCGTATCGGTGTCCACATTGTGAGATGTCAAGTACATCTCCGTCGTCATTACACTCTCATATTATATACAAACACTCTCAAATCAAACCTTACCCTTGTGACTTTGCCGGATGCGCTTACTCGTAAGAATTCATTAATTTTAATCTATGTTGCCAAGTTAATAAATTAATGCGTGTATATTACATATTCACAGTAACGGTTTTCTTGTTCTGTTTCAGTGCAAAATCGTCGTCAGATTTGAAACGCCATACGCAGACACATGCTCAACCATTGTACAAATGTGATGAAGATGGGTGCACCTTTGTTTGCAAGTCTGTGACTGCGATGAGCTACCACTTTATTAGAAAGCACGATGAAAATTCTGCGCGTTATGTGTGTCATCTTTGCTCTATGGCGTATTTGAAGGGAAACTATTTAACCCGACATCTTACCTCGAAGCATAAGCTTGAATGGCCATCAGGTCATTCCCGATTTCGTTACAAATTGGGAGCGGATGGACTATTTCGCCTTTGGACTGTCAGATTCGAGTGCGTTGAAGTACCTCCAACAACTACCGATACTGATACGGAAAATGAAGCTGAGCCTACTGAGCCTGCAGACTGAATATCCACACTGATCTGACGTTGCTTCTGGACCCCATCAGTACATGAGTATCAAACATAGCCTTGGATGTGGTCTCGCTCATACATCGAAATTATGACTTTAATCCTAGGCAGGCTAGGAGGAAGGAAGCGGTCTCGGGCGGGCGGCTAGGAGGAAGGAAGAGGCCGTGGGGCGGGTCGCTAGAACGGCTAGCGCTAGGAGGAAGATAGGGCCGGTGGGCGGGCGCCCAAGAGGAAAACGGACGAGTACAGTCAAAAAAGACTTTGAGGATTCAAAAAAGGATTCAACTTTGACCTGACCTCAGAACTAAACAGTTGACCCTATCAAAAATTCATGGGTCACACCGAGGTCAGCAGAGGGTCCCCTGATTGGAAATAACAGTGATTTCGCCAACTTGGAGTGACACCTGAGCGGAAGGCCTTGTAAGAGGAAGGAAGGCTCTTCCGTAGTTTTTTCGAGGTATCTCTCGCTCCGCTTCTATAAAAATTCTTTGACACGTTAACACCCATGGTCAACTTGGCATTGTGGTTGCGCCATGTATTTGTACATCACCACTGTCACTGATTACCAATACCATTAGCCTTTGTTATATTTTATAATCGTAAGCGTATGTGTGGACAATGTCTCGTTCAATGTGGAACTCAATTTGTTGCTGTATAATTTATTGTTGTCCATGTAACGTAAAGCATTTCTAGCCCGTTTTAAAAGTTTATATACAGAGCTGGCAAAATCATTGACTTTGCTAAATCAAAATCACTTTTGCTAACTGAACTAAATCAAAATCCTAAATCAAGAAACACTTTTGCTAACTGAACTAAATCAAAATCCTAAATCAAAATCACTTTTGCTAACTGAACTAAATCAAAATCACTTTTGCTAACTGAACTAAATCAAAATCCTAAATCGAAATCACCCGTCTACATCCTAAATCCTAAATCATGATTTAAAATCATTTTTGAAATCACTAAATTAGTGAATTTTTAGGTCGTTGTTTATTAAGTTTATTACATTTTCGTTCATTTATTTATAAGTACAAAGTACAAAGACTGCTTTCCGTTGTACTGGCAGCTTGACGTTTAGCTTTGTAAGGATTGTCATTTTTGGTTGGAAAGGGAAGTACGCGAACGGCGTCGGGAATGCAATGTAACGCGTTTTGTGCTGGTGCTGACCATAGTACAACATTGAGGACGTCATCAGTACTCGTGTTCTCAACGATGGGTCCATCAAAAGCTTGTCCTCTGTCCTCTTGTCCTCAGAAGCCCGTGAAAATTTTTGTCCTCTGTCCTCAGTCATCACTCCCAAAATCCCGTCCTCACATGTCCTCAAAATTAAAATGCGTCGAAACGAAACTGAACTGGGCTTTCAAATTGCAGTTATCGTGTACGTGTCAAGTTACGAGTAACGGTTGGTATTAATGTGAGGTAAAATTTGAACCAATTTGAAACTACTCCCGAAGCCCCAACTTCAAGCAAATTTGATTTTGACCATGCCAAAAGAGCCAATCTTTAGGTTTCTCTTTTTCAATTTTTATCCCATTTAATTCCATGCATTATATTTGCTGAGGACATCTTTGAGGACAGTCTGAGGACGTCCTCAATCCTCGTGTCCTCAACTGGGACTTAAAAATCGTGTCCTCTGACCTCATGTTCTCAAAATTCCAAAAAATTGTTGTCCTGTCCTGAGGACGTCCTCATACTCGTGAGGACATCGATGTAAGTATGGTGCTGACGTTTGTATGAAATGGAGAAGAGAAAGTGATTCAGTGATTTAGATGATTTTGAATCATCTGCTAAATTTTCGAAAGTCTCTAAATCCTAAATTCTAAATCACCTAAACGTACTAAATCCTAAATTCTAAATCACCTAAATGTACTAAATCCTAAATTCTAAATCACCTAAATGTACTAAATCCTAAATCATTTAGTGATTTTAAATCGAATGATTTTGCCGGCTCTATAATTTAGATGAGTGTAATATGGTCGATTCCTGATACAGTACAAAAGGAATAATGAAATGACTATGTGTTGCTATTGTTTTCTACGAATTTATGAAATGAATAAAATTTGTCACAGTGTAATGCTTTTTAAAGTCAGCTATTGGTCATATTCAATTGAATGCATACTTATTGTTAATGAACGAGTTGTTTAAGGTCCGTTATACAATCACAAAGGTAGTGAAGATCTGTCAGTCAGATTACACAACAGACAGAAGACGTTTGTTGGAAGATAAGTGAGATGAATACAAGGAAAATGTTTGGTAGCTTATAGTATAGTCAGTGGTTTGAATCTTGGTCTAATTGAAAGCACAAAGAGAAGCATAAAGAAATATCTAATAACACGGAATAGTGAATTGTGGCATGGTTGTTTTGTGTTGGTTGAGTTTTTGAGTAGTTTAGGTGTTGTACGCGTAGAGTAACGTTGTGCTGAGTTGTCTTGTGGAGTTGTGTACACTGAGATCAGTTGAGACAGCCAAGAGAACAGAGTAGTGGAGATTTGGCGAGTGAGTCAATGCGTGAAAGAGATAGGAGGACTGAGAGTGAGCAAAGGGACCGTTTAATGGCGAGGTGGGCTTGGTGGAGATCAGAAGACACGTTCTCGATTTCTAATATTGTAAAGCGAGCAAGAAGGCGAAGAAGTTGAGCTCATGTCGCCCTACCGAGCAACTTTCACTGGCAAAATCTCTTGCACTTGACTTGCCTCGCTTCAACTCACGCGTAGAGCAACACGACCACACTTTGTACACTGCACGTTGTCTTGAGGTCGCTTCTCTTGTTCCATTCCGTCAGGAAATGCAGGCACTCCGCCTCACACGTTTGCAAAAACCAATTACGTCCCAATTAGTTGGGCCACTGAACTTAATTGTGTCTTAATTAATTCACTTTGTCTTTCAGTCTCAACTGTCACAAAAAATTACTCTTTTAAGGGTCGTCGACCAAATCAACAACTTGCTTTGTATATGTTCCACCTTACCTTCATCATAATTATAATATCCCACCGCCGCCTCCTTCCTTTTTTTCATTTAATGCTGTACTCAATATAAAATGAAACCTATTATAACCTTTACAAACTGTCCTACATGACTTTTTAGGCACAAGTTTCTCCTAATATAGCAATCAGTGAGATGCATTACAGCATTACATTGCTGCATTCATTGAAGCACTGAATTTGTTATTTAATATTGTACGTAAACTAAACATTTAATAAACCTAGGTCTCTTCTCATTTGTCTTTTTGTCACATTTCCACGTGTTCAACAGAATTCCAACGCTTTTGTATGACGTAAGAATGATTGTCTGATTCATATCTTTATATGGTCACTCATGAGACTGAGTAAGTGCGCTTGTTCATTCAGTTTTTGAAGCATTTATTCAATTCTGTATTCTGTCTTAATTACTCCGTGAATTATGTTAATAATGTTCAAGTGGCAGAAGTAAACACTAATTTGACTACGACACGATGTGACAGCAGCGGTAGACACTATAAAATTACGGTTTGTTTGCTACATTTTCAGAACTGATCTTGACCAACGCACTAAAGCTTTGTGGAAACGTATAGAAAATGCCTTGATGATATTAGCATAGAATGTAAGATGTAGAATGTGAATGTGTAGCCAAAACTCACCATTACCATTACATTACTTTTAGTAACATTCACAATTCTACCAGACTTACTTCGTTCAAACCTTTAAAAAAAAATTTTCTAAATCTCTTCTGCTGTGCGTTTTTTGCTCAAGTAAAGCACAGAGTATGAACACGACATGAAGGTATAGTAATAGGAAGGAAAGACGCCAACGCCAAGAGGGAAATGCGTGTTCAAAAATGCGCTCGGGGTGTGGGAATGATGCAAGTCATTAAACTCTTTGTTGTTCGTTGTTGGTTCGCACTTGAATAGAGCCCAGACTGCATTTTTGGTTGTGAGCAAATGATGGTGTGAGTGTGAAACCAGTGGATGTCGAGGAATGGACAATAGTAAAAAAAAACGGCCAGGAATGAATCAAGTGTGAACATGTCCCACAAATGACAAGCGAAGACTGCGTCTGTCGCTTACAAGCAGGTCAATGGATCTAGGATAAAAGAGACGTCCAAAAAGTCCAACGGGTCTAATTGCAATTTAAATGCTTTGGCTTTATTTCCTATTCGCACTTGACTTTGGCATTGACTTTGATTTTGACATTGACATTCATTATTCATTCAATCAACTTTTCAACTGATTGATTTGTGTTTGCGTATCATCAGCACCCAATTTGTATTTTTCTACTCTATCTTTCCATTTTATAATTGCACTACGATTGTTTTTTTTAGACTTGAGCATTGAAATGAACTGAAATAGGTATTACCATTATGGTATTATCCTATTATGTCGATGGACATTGCCCATGCGTGCATATGTAAATAATATGCACTTGTTCATATTTGTTAGTCTAATGCAACCATTGCATTGTCCTGTTGACTGTTGAGACTTGTTGCTGCCGTTATAATAGCCATGGAAGATGCGGAGGATGAGTTTTTTGAGCATCATTTGTAATAGTGGCTATAAATATGCGAGATAAGGCGGGTGCATATTGATGAACTATTATTAGGACAGGTGAAGAAGCCCATCTTCTTGAGAGCTTCTTTTTTTTGATAGTGTAGTGATGTGATGTGATGATGCACCTTCCTCGGCGGCAGAAAGGCAAGTCACCACTATCATCTTGTCGAATGATCATCATTCGTAGTTGTCTTCTTATTACTATAAGGGTTTGTGTGTGGATGTTGTGAGAAATGCCGCTGGCCCAGTGCCCCACATCGCATCCTCTTCTGCCAGTCTCTGACTTTGAGCCGTGACTGCAGCAACTCCTCGTCACTTGGTCCGTCGTCGTCATCATCATATTCCAATAAACACTTCGGTGGTAAGAAATTTTTAACTTTTTAAATCATTCACTCATTTACATTTTCTATTTGGTTTCGCCAGGTAAATAATGGAAATCCTTTGAAATATTTATTCACATTGAAGACATTCATAAATAGATAAATGTCTTTACATTTGCATTCGTATTGGTTTTCATATTAGTTTGAAGAATTTGCACAAGGATGAAATTGGAAAATGAGGCGCTTAGGGCATTACAGAGGCAGAGGTCGGGAAATTGAGACGCTTCTTTTACGCTCGCCTTCTTCTCATAGATTTGTGTAGCCAAATAGCAATGAAGTTAATACCCAAGTTTCAAGTGCATCGTAATTTAAGAAGGTGTTTTTAATAGCTTTGTAATTTTCTATAGTACTAATAGAGCCTTTTGCCTTTGCTCTTGTATTTTCCATATACAGCTTTGACTTGTTCTCCCTTGAATTTTACCATTTCATTTTCAATAATATTTCGTGTCTTTTTCTGATTGAGTGAGAAGAATTTGTTAAATGAAATTGAACCCATGGCATGAATGCATGAAGGAAACCCAACTTGTCATGTTGTCGGTGTTCATTCATACTGTACTAATAAGTTTGCTTCAGGGTTTAAAGTTGAGAAGGTGTCAACGTCAACTGTCAAAAGTCAATGGTCATCTAGACGCTTTCCACATATATTTGACATTACGCTCGTCTAAGCTGAATGCTTTGCTTTCATGCTGTTATAGGCAAACTTGACGCAGAAGTTTCTCTTCGAAACACACCAAACGGCAAAAGATGTCAAAACCCACAATAGATCTTAACTCTTTGTTCACTCCGATTGTAGTACTACGTTCATAGAACATCATTATGCACCTGAGTTAATACCTTTAATGCACTCGCAACTCGGACCTTTATAGTCATATAACATTATGGTCAATGGAGCCGCCACATGATGTTTGAGGCCGAGGTGTTCATGTGCCGTTAGAACAAATGAACCGTAAGCACAAACGATACTTCAATTATATATTGTAAAACGGTTGCAGACACTCTTTATATTTGGTGCTCCTTGGAACTTGGAATTTGAATCTTCAACTTGAGCTCAAAAGACTTTTCATCCCAAGAAATTGTTACATTATCATCCTTTGTTATAACATGTACGATCACATTATTGTGACAATTTATCAAAATCAGAGGATCTAAAAGTTGAAGACATCATACAATAAACGCGAAACTGAAAACTCTACTCACACATTTGCGTTTTCTTTGTTTCACCGAAGTAAAAAATGTCATGCCGGTTTGATTGACTTGCCTTTTTGTGCGTTTTTTTTCCCATAAAAGTGTGCATAAAGTAGCATGTCGTGTGAAGTGATAAAGGTTAGACTTTTGCTACTTTGCTACTGTTGATTCCTGTTATCCTGTTGTGTTGATGCTCAGGTTCGTGGAGCAGAACGAATAACGATTTGTACGTTTGTACCCCAAAGTCAAGTCGGAAGGAGAGTGAGATGGAGAGAGACAAGAAGGAGATTTCACTTTTAGCCGAGGGCTGTTGCTCAGGGTCGACATCACTTCTCATGTAATAAATAGTAGTGCTTTAGTACCAAAACTGCAGAAGCTCCCCAAATCTTGAACAGTGTGGCCTCAAGGGGTTTTGCTACCATAGGCTATGCTGATGGAAAGTGGAAGAACAAAAAAAAAAAATGATTTCAAAATGTTAGTTTGTGTGCCTCTTATGCTTTTTTTAAAAAAATAGTACTTGTTATACTAAACACCATCACTCTTTCAATATAGTGTCGATTGAAACTAAATTCGGTCTTTAGCCTTTACATTATTACTAGATAGTAGTCTTTTATGACGTAGAGACGAAAAACATAACGTTTTTTTTTGGCTTTTTCTAATGACCTCGGGTCAGCACCATGCTTAGGTTTTTCATCATTTAGGAGGTTTGCGACATTTTGACACCGACATATTTTAACATTATTTCTGAGTTTTACGACGGTTATTGAGTTACTGTTTGTTAAAGAGAAATTTAAAATCTAAGACTTTTGCATAAGCAAATTTTGACGCCCAGAAGTTCCAATTTTACACCAGAGCATTTGGAATGGCTGTTATTAATTTTGAAATCTAAAATGTATTATTTCTGCCACTGTTACGATATTTCGACAAAAATAAAGCGAAATACGCAAAGTTGAAACGACAAATTTTGATGTTTTTAAGCGACACATTACATATACATATTTCGCCGTTTTTAACGAGATATATGTTTTTCGACTCTGTTTATGAGTCATGATCTGATTTATTGTTGACGGAAAAACAAACAGAGGAGCAGGTAGAGAAGGCGAATGACGTCCTAAGACGTCGGAGGAGGCCTCTTCTTTTGAAGACTGTTGTTTTCGTGACCTTTGAGAATTTTAAAATACATTTTTGACAACATGCT
>JABASF010002662.1:0-13582 GCA_019776145.1 Harlomillsia oculata
CGGTAGTCTTTTCGAGTGCTACACTATAATACACAACAACATGTTACATGCATTCTCATCGGAAAATCAACAGTTTGTTGTCGGTTAACTCGACTGTGTCATTCGTTCTACTAAAAACCCAAAACCTATTGAGCATCCTTTTCGATTTGCTATGTGGATTTGATCTGCAAAATTCGTACATCTCTCTTCTTGTCTCCTATTTGCAGAATTTGATAGAAAATATTTTGTTGTAACTTGCAACTCGTAACTTTTAACAGCAACAAAATCGAATACTTATTGTTGCAGTCTGCAGTCTTAGCCTCGAGGGAAATGTATTACCTCTACTAATGATAGATAAGTGTAGTCGTTTTCTAGTTGACCCTTTTCATTGATACTGACAGACAATGTTCCCTCTAAAATAGCATTTTTTGATTTCAACAGCGTAAACAATATTCGAAGATAAATAAGATTAATTAGTGGTTAATGACGCGTGTATAATTTGGTGATTGTACATGTAGCACGTGGTTAGTTTGTCGTTCAAGTGGAACGTGTTTAGGAACTAAAATACTATTATTATTCTTCCGTTATTGATTGTTAACGAAACACGATGATTGACGATGATAATGGAAGCATAATAAGCGTCGGATAAAAATTTTGAGTATTAGCATTTTTCAGCCAGGTTTTGGAGTGTTGGTAATGCATATCGTTAATGTTTTTTAAAACCCATAAAGGTTTGGCTAGTGTGAAATGAAAGATTTATCTTTACACTATGACATGCAATTAAACTAGATTTTTTTAGGCAGCACAATTACAATTTACAATACTTGGTTCGAAGGATTCAGTAATACATTGGTATAATTACCACACTAACACTATCGTACTTATTTAATCAGTATCATTTATCATTTTTTGTATATACGTTTCTTCGAAACGATGGTTGGCCGTCGCAAACTCAAAGTATGATTACTTACCACGAACAAGTTTCTTTATAGTGCACTTTAATCGGAACTTTTGAGAATGATTCATTGATTGACGGCATTTTTCATGCATTGGTTTTGTGCAAGTAGTAGACTTGCACATGTTCCACAGTCCACAACATTGACCCAGTAAACCAACTACCAAGCGAACTGAATTTCTGAGCAGTGTTGGTTGATAATACTCGTGAAAATGGCTTTTGCTCAATCTTTGATGTGGTATACGTGCGATGGTCATGACTATCATCTTGACAAGATTCGCAAAAAAGTAATTCTTGGCTTGATCAGAGGAAAGTAGTCAAGAGAAGATGCAACAGTAGAGCACGAATCATTAACTATATCATTTGATGAGAGAGTCTTCCATTATCCTAACGGTCTGGACACGCGGGATTGAGGACTTGATGCACTTCTACATTATTACATTGTGCAAGGATGAGATCTCCGAAAAATGTGCCTGTTGATACGCAGTGCACGCTACAATTTGTGCTTTGGGCTTGGGGTTACTGTCTACTGTCAGTTTTTGCTCGTTGAGATGTTCATTGGCGAAAATCCCCTTATATTCTCATTGTGAGTCGACGTGACTATAGATTTTTCCTTTTGGTCTTCTTCTTGGTATAGCCTTCACTTATTTCCTTGCTTGATGGAAGCGTCTGACACGTGAAATGGACCAAGTAGTATTTCAGTGGACGGCTACTGACGTTCCGTAATGGATCTTGATGAAAGGAATAGAACTTTTCTTCTTCCTCTGATCTTCTTTCGCACATAGAAGCTGGCATAAATGTAACAGTTTTTTCTCCATTGCCTTGCGTGAGACATCTTCAGCCATTTTTGTTCGAGGAAATAAAAGACAGAATAGCTTCTGTGCGGAAAGCTCAGGGACACTTTTCGGAAGTTCATCAACGATTTTGTACAAGATCACATAGAAGAAGAGCACACAGCCTTGCTCTTTTGTCTCGGCAGTGGAAGACGAGATGATCTAATCAACGTTTTGTTTCATTCAAGGAAAGAAATTGAAAAGCGAAAGAAAAAAGGTTTTTCTTTTTCTAATATAATATCCTTCCATTGAAAACTTTTATCCTTTTACTTCTTAATAAATCAATGATTAGTTAATAAGACGTCATACAGAAATTCGTCGAACGAAATCATCACAAGGATTTAGTACGACAATGAAGAATGAAATGAACGCTATACAAGCCTAAAAAATCATCCGTTTAGTAGCTATGCTTAGACTTTTTTCAAATATTTACTTTTATGATTGCTTGATGCCTGCTTTCAATCAATTTAAAAAAACAACCTTTTAACGAAGAAACAACAAAAACCAGGCTAATATACGAAATCTTGAAAATGGCGTTTCAAGGACAGCAAAACAAATCATATAAATCAGTTTCGAGAAGAGCAAATGATTATCAAATCAAAACCAGATTAATGGACTTCATAAAATTCATAGTCGTCGGCCCGTCGTTTTTATTCTACTAATCTCAGTCAAATACAATATTCTAGGAATTCTTGGACAAACCAGACGTCATTAAAGTTTGTCGAAAAAGTAATTCACGTGGATGTCATTCGCGATCCGTTTTATGTCACATTTTATTTCCCATGCCATCGATTCAGCTCGGAGAAACACTGCTGAAAGCCTGATGAATCTGCACAATCTGCAGCTCAACATTTTAGTTCCAAGGCTACAAGTAACCTAAAACCCGAATGCTTTGTATGCTCAACGGTTTCTTAGAATCCGAATATATAGTCGAGTTAGTCGAGTACAACTGTACAACAACTGTACAAGTTGTAATTCTCCTGAATTGCTGTTTCTCTGATGATGATGAGTGAACCTAAAATTGCCACACGGAAAGATGAGGATGCGGATGCTGAAACATTTTGTCACATGCTGGGTGGTCCAAAACTGCCACTAGCGTTTCAGAAGAAATACGAATTTTAGTCTTTTCGCCTGACTCTGTTTGCAATGAAAGACGAGATGAGATCGACCGCTGTCTCCTGTTCCTCCTTACAACAACGACCATGAGAATTGACTTTTCGTTGCAGTTGTGTCCTCAGGCATCTTCGTTTACTTTTCAGCAACGCTGCTCATCGTTTTTTTAATTTTTCACCGGGTCTCTAACTGTGCTTTAATGAGTTTCTCTAATGTCGCGACGACTGTTGAATAATACAACATGGATTTTCTGACTCATCATCTTCGTTTTATCGTTATGTTTCTTTTGAAAGTGTGGATGCGGTGCGGTGCTTCACAGAAAGTGTTCTAAAATGCGTTTCAGCTCTTCGCCCATTTTGAAATTCGAAACGGGTGTCATCATTGAATGTTCAGATTCGTAAATAATCTAAAAATTATGAATTCATAAGATTTTCCATTTTCATTTTCTATACTCCTTTGTTTTGTGTCGATATGGAAAAAAAATTTCTTGAAAGCCATAATCGTAACTTAATGATAATTTTTGTTTGCGTTTCTTCCGGGGGCATTCTGAACAAAGACAAACCGTAGTACAGACTTGAAATTCATTAACACAAGCATTATCACGACATTTAAATTTAAAACAATGCATGAATAGTGAATAAGTATGTGCTTGGTTTTTAGAGGTAGAACAAAGTACAGGTGAAATACTGCCGAGATCAGTTGCGACTTCCTCAGCGACATCTGCAGCTTTTCAGTGCTCTCTTCATTGTTGGTCAGTCTGTAAGAATCGCCGCTGTATTGTGCAGTGCATTCTTGCCTTGCAAGAATTGCTACCTCAAGATTTTACCTTTCAAGTTTCAACTGTCGAAAGGATTAGTGTTTCATCATGACGTTTTATAGCGATGAATTCTTATAACCTTTCTGCTTAAATTCATCTTGCATTTCCACTGAAATGACTAAATATTCGTTGATCTTTTCTCATTGTTGCACTTTTTTTGCATGAAATATTCAACCTTGTGAAATTCTACACGTGACTGTTTCATATAAATGTGACATTTCATTCAGGATACAAAATCATTGATTGCGAAAAAATCTCTGTAAAAAAGTTTCCTATGGATTTTCCTGGAAAGATTCCACTTTTTCTCACCCTCTTCCTTATTTGCGTTTAACAATGGTTACTTAATCTTTTTGCATGGGGTTTTTTGGTGTTATCCTTAATGATAGGTGATAGCTGTTAACTGATAGAAGAAACTGCTTGAATTAATGTACAAAGGTTAAGCAGTTGCTATCTAACAAATTTTGTGAAACACATTGCTTCCTTCAGACATCCTTGTTGTTTTTCCCTTCATTGCTTCATTACTTGTACTATACGTACGTACTACTGACATATTTATACAACTTTTGAAGTAAGCTGTCGGGGAGACGTTGATGAGAACGTCTTCTTTTCAGCATGAGTCCGCACAGGACATTCTTAATGAATGACTTTTTGGTATATTAATTCCTTAATCAAGAAGAATATATGCATGAAATTGTGCTTTTGAGCTATGTCGCTATATGCTTTGCTTACTTTGAGGATATTTCTTGAAAAAGTTGGAAATAATTGAATCCAGAATTTTAGATATTCTGCTGGCATTCTCTAATCAACTCAAAGCTCAATGGGAGATAAGGAAAGAGCTTTTTAGAATGAAAGGAATGCACTGGATAACCTTGAGATTGTCCTTGCCCATTATTCCGGTCACACAACGACTAATATAATAGTGCACGGCTCCTTTCTCCATTTCTTTTCTCTTCAGGATTTTTTTTCTTATCATGACTGTCATACTTATGACTTCGTGCAGTATCTTCAGTTCGAAACGCCTTCTCTTTCTACAAAATTCATGTTTAACTGCGTTTCACGCTCGTTGACAGCAAATAGGAAAATCGTGTCTTCAACCTTAAGCTTCTAGTTGAAAATCCATTAGACTGGTCTTTTTTTCCAGGATTCGTTCGTTTCGTATAACATTGAAGGGAAATAACAATTCCCATGCGTACTGTGCGGACGAAAAGCACCAGGAATTTTATTATAAAGTTTATAGTGCATTTGAGTTGCATTGAAGCACGCGTAGCGTAGCTCAATAGAATTTATATTCTTTCTTATCTCGTCTTTTCCTTCCTGTAAATGCGATTATGATGTTATAGGATTCAAATTGTTGAGATGCAAAACAGCTAAACGTGATGCATGGAAGTAATGTAACGTACCAACATCAATTTACTTCGTTAACAAGATGTTGCTGGAAAGAAGAAGATGTGGTATTAAGGATGCAAATGCAATTGCACGTGCTGTTTTAATGATTGCATCGTAAAAAGTTAGATGACATGTAAATTTTTGATGTTGGAGTATACTGTGTAGTGTACATTAAGTTAAAACGGACGAGGAAAGTTATACAGGCAGAATAGGCACACTTTTGATTACGTGGCGACAGCGCCGAGACGTGAATTACATGACTTGGCAATTGACGTCGGTGTGCGACATTGGGACACGTGATTGTGGTGATACTGTGAGGAATGACTCTCATTTTTCTTTGTCCGACTTCATTCGCCCATAAGCATTATTTGGGTGACTCAGTTTTTACACTGTTTGACTCCACTTTCCCATTTGCATTGGTGGAATTATTCCGCCTTGCATGACTTGACACCAGGGAATCATGTAAGGATGTAACAAGGATATGCTCACTGTTGTTTTCAAAGAGGATTTATTGATGCATCGAAAGTGAACTCCTTTTTTTCCTCGGCTTGTTCGGACTTAAAGGTGTCAAACTTCGAGCCCAGAAGATTACAGAACGACCATAACTTCATGTAAACTATCCAAACCAAGTTGAGAAAGCAGGAGCAAAAGCTGCATTCTTCGTGAGTTTTTGATCTCCATTCTCAATCTTTGAGGGAGTATCCTCATCCTCCCATGCTTAAGTTGGAATTGGTGGCATCACGAAATTGTCAACTGCCACGCACACGCTGTGAATGATGACCATCGACCATGTACAACTTTCAAGTTCAGCTCACTGCTCCCCAATGCTAATCTGGTTCTTGGTTATTGAAATGTATTAATATTCTAGATCATTTTCGAACGGAAGATTTGTCATTCTGAATAGATTTTGAGAAGAATTGCGATCAAGGCGGATCACCGGTCTTTATAAATTACTGCAGTAGAACTTGTACAAAACGCATAGGAAGTGTGAGAGACTGTCTCTTTTTGAACTACAAAAGGACGAGCTGCTGCTGCAACGCTGCAGGCAAGCTGAGGCTGCAAAGGCATGTGTCCATGAGAAAGAAAGCGAATTTTTGCTTGGTTCTGTCTGCTGAAATGGCAAGTCCAATCGATTTATCTCCTCGGAATCCCATTCTCATCCTCTGCGTCTTTCTGCAATGTGAATATGAAATGTGAAGCTTATTATTGATACGATTCTCTCAAGCAGAAGAGAAAAGGAGCTTGTGTTCCGTCTGCTTGGTGTGGCCTCACCCTTACGACTCGACGACTGTTCACTGCCAACAACTTCGAACCAGAAGCATTGGCAATGATCGAAGTTTTCCCAATTTCGTTCATGGAAATGAACTTCGTTGATATGCAGATGCCATGTCGTCGATTCCAATCAGATTGCAAAGGGCTATTATGGTGTGTACGGGGAGGAGAAGCCAGGTCTTATCTGTTATCTCCACTGTCGTCAAATTACGTCGTCCCTCGTCTCCTCGTGGAAACGAATGTCGACAATAGATTCCAGCAATTTCGGGTTGTACGAGCATACCTCTTCCATTTACTTGTACAAGTGCTCATCATTTTGCTATCCCATAGTACATTCACATTTCACAATACAAATTCACAGTCAAAAGCTTTTTTCCATTAAAGTGAATGTTGTCGTAAGGCCACGTGCTTTGACACACAAATGTGAACAGGTGGCCGAAGAATTACTCAAACGAAGATGAAAAGTACCAAAGGCAAAATAATATGCCTAGTTTTCCAAAACAAATCCGTCTTTCCTGTACCACAAAACCACTGTACATTGCATTGTATATTATTTTTAGTGTTTTAGACTTTACAATCTGAGAGAGGCCAGATCCTCAGGTCAATAAATTATTGTGATGTAATGGACAATCAATTTTACTTTCATTTTTCATTCATTTAGACGATTCTCAGTGTCGTATCGATAATGGGAAACTGCAAATTACCGCTTTGGATGCTTATAAACACTTTTATGGTCGGTAAAAAGACATTAGACACGCTGAACTTCCTACGTGGGAACGCAATTAAGTAATTGGATTCTATGCCATAATCACCTGACCTAAGTTACATAACATCATAAGTAAAGGTGAATTACAGATGGGAAGAATTATGCTTGGACATGAAGGTCTACGCTTTACACTTGTAAGGCTTTTGTCTCAAAGTCTTTAGCTTTGAGTCAGTGCAAAACTTGGGCGTGAGACTCTGAATGTGAACTTTAGTTTTTGCACGGGCTTCTTTGACAGAGACAGACATCCCACCCAGCTCATGTACCATCATCGTTTGCCCTCAACCAACGATTTTTTGTACAAGTTCAATTCTAAACATTCAGCCCTTGTTCTAAAATGCATTTTTCGTAAAAATTAAGCGCTATACAAAGACGTTTGAACGTGAATCACTTAATTCAAAAGTAATCAAAAAATGAAGACACTTTCAAGCGCGTGCAGCATGCCAAATCTTCTATTGGGAATAATGTCACCGAAGACTCAGGCAAAGTTGCGCAATAACAATAATACTAATCCGCTCAAGTCCAATGGGTTTGTTCTCTTCAATTCATTGAGAACGAGGTTAGTGACCATTATTTGATTCAACTATCTAGTTTTAGCTAGTATTTATTTTAATGAAAACGAGAACAGTTCAAACTGTATTATATTCTTTTGCATGCGAATGTAAAAGTGGTCGTGTAACAAGTGAGAAAATTCAATTGTCCGACTATTAAATTAAGTCGTGTGAAATCATTCTCAAAAGTACTCGTTGTATAAATCAGATTAACTATCAATTAAATTCTTCTTTACATGCTGTCAAGTCAAGATCGCGTATTTTATTCATCTCAAAAGACATTTTGCAATGTATAATATAAAAGTTAATTCCTGGTGTTTGAAACTTTATGAGACTTAATGTTGGTTTTTGTATGGTCTTTTAATCTTGCAATTTATGAGAGCAATTTACATCTTCATTGCGATGGTTAGCGTGTAATATTTTAAAAACACAATCATATTGTCGTTTTCTTGTTTTTAAAGCGTAGTAAATTCTGAACTGAAATGTCAATGCAGTGTAGTACTTTGCAAGATTTCGTGATTCTCTCAGTGCACTTTTGGTTGTTAAACTGCAAAAATCACACGCTACACTTGCCAGGCTCTTTGCTATAAAAACACTCTGAAAAGAAAACGTGTAAATCATGTTGTGACTTATGCAGTTTGTCGTGTTCACACTGTTTGCATTGTTGAATGTTACAAACTCTTAGACATTTATTTGCAGTGACTTTCACTTGATAGCACCATTTTTGAAGGGCTTTTTACCAAATCGCACGAGTGGAAGTGGAAGATGAACAAATAAAAGCACCTGCTGGAGTTTTATTGTTCATTTTAATTCATGCAGTGAAAAGATTTTAATGCATGGACGTGTTGAAAGTCTTGAAATGGTCTACGTGTGTGCAGCTATATGTTACATTAAAACGTAATGTTGGAATTTTGGGGAATTTTCTGATGTTCATAAAATATTACACAAGGGATTTCCAGATGACGAGGTTTCAATGTACAAATGTGAATTGAATGTAAAAAAATTCAAATGCGGATTGAATGAACAATTTCATTAAAATCTCAAAAGTGACAAAGCTATCGGATGCAACGATGAAACCGAATGAGACTACACTGCTTTAAGAGTGTGTTATACGTGTACGTTCCAAACGTGACGTATTCATTAATAAAGTTGTGAATTGGGAACTCTTGTGGTATTCTGTTCACGTAAAAACGTGTTCTTCATCATTGTGGTAAATACGTCAACTTTCTTGAGAGAAAAACCGCAAAATAAACGAGAATTAATCTTTGCCGACTTTGTCAGTTGCAAACCGTCAAAATTTCATGTGAGTTTTGCTTTACTAAAGGGAATATAGTATGAGACTAGTATGAGACATTACTAAAGAATTTTGGATCTTTATCATAATATTGTTGTGGAAGTTTACAATAGTAGCTTAATGAAAGATTTCCAGAGCGCAAAACGAGGCTGCAGCATCGCATCAACAACAACACGTTATAAATGATGAGACAAGGAAGATGAATGTGGGATGTTTGCTCTATTCTTCAGTGAAATAAAATATCTGATGTATTCCACATTCACTTTGGCACTTGACACATACTTGAATCGTGAATGCATTCAAGGAAGACATTATTGAGACTTCAAAAAAGTCAAGCCGGTAGTAGACATCCAAACCACATTAATAGGTAGTACTTGTATACCAAAGAAGAAGCTGAAGAGATGCTTCTTCACACTCAACAAAACAGATTCTTCACACATTTATCTTTCCACATCTTATTCTCATATTCCATTTTGACTGTTTGACTTCATCCAGCTGTTCAATTGGGAAAGAATAGCACTTTCAAAAAATCATACGACAAACATTCAGTCAAGCGGAATGCACAGATTCAAAATACAGATTCAAGCAACAAAACAGCATTAACAACAACCTGTTCCCAATTTGGTCACTTTGGAATAGAGGTTAGATTCATGAATGAAGTGGGAGCAGGAGGAGTACAATAACCAACGTAAGGAGCAATGAGAAGAATGTCGGTTTGGAACCCACAACAATTGAATCATTAAGTTGTGTTGCTATCAAACTGCAATTTAGTTTGACAGTCAGTGTCTTCGGCTGAATAATATTTCTTTTCACTTCATCTTCTTCTTCTCGTCTTCCCATTTGCAAAATGCACCGTGACACTGTACTGCCAATTCTTATTGCGTTGTTTGCTCCTACTGCTCTATTAATAACTTGGTTGTTCACACAATATAAACATCAAGGAATCCCGTTAGGCGTTTTTTATAAACGTTGTCAACACTTTCATTACTCCAATAATTAGCTCAAGACATACTTTGCTTAATAAAGACCCTGTTGTGCAAAAAGTAGTATATTCACTTTTGTACTATAAAGATTGTTGTTGTGTTGTTGTTCAAAGGTTTTTTCAAAGGGAAATACCGACTATCATTAATTGTGCAAAAAAGTATGTCCGTAACTTGCTCGTCTGCCGCGTGTGTATGTGAGTGTGAAGTGTGATAAGAGACTTGGCTGTCGCTCTAATTTGCGTAGGAAGATCTTTGCTAATTACTTTCCAAATGAAGTGCTAATGTATTTGTTAAAGAGCTAATTCAATCGTGAACAAATACAAGCATACTCAACACAAGTCAATAAATGGATGTTGCATGCTGCTCTTCTTCTTACTTAAGTACGTGCTGTGCCGTGGCTTACCTACTTCTCATGCTTGTTGTATCCTTCTTGTGGTTGTTTGTGTGTGTCATTTTTTTGAGTTTCTAAAAGACAAACGGGTTCAGCGACACATTTTTTTCCAAAGATCAAAGCAAAGTGTGGTCGTGGTCGTCTTTTGTGCAAATGAGCTTGATACTTTAATTCGTTGATCATTGGTCAACTTGCTCTAATCTCAAAAAGTCAAAAGTCCGTAACGTTTCATCGGTATCATTTTATTATATGCACATTTAGGATTTTATATTGTAGTAGACTGTGTCAATTCGCTCATAAACGTTGCTGAACTCATTTTTCATTCAAATCATTCGGTTCTTGAATACATTAATTTTAAATAGTATTCGTTAAGTAAGTTTTTTGAGTTTCTGCAAGGAAATAAAGACATTTTATTGCACTCATTAGTTTTACGATTTCAGAGCCTGTTTCATTTTCGTTTTGCGAAATCCGCGAAACGACAGCAGAGCAGAGTTTCTTTTTGTTTAATTGGAACTACATTAACATTTCTTAATGACATATCCGACTGAAGACTGAAGGAAGGTTGGAATAAATGTCACCCGATATAGGGCTTGATAATAGAGAAATTGGATCGTACGGGCGTGGAACTGTTGACAACAGGTAGTTTTCACAAGTTTGCTTGCTTGGTACGCACCCAACAAGCCAAACACCAATACCAATGGGATGAATGGAGTTGTCGTTGTCACGAGTTGTTGTCGTGCCACTTGGGTTGAGCCTTGCTTACACCGACAACCGACAACATACAGATGTTTGCATAAGACAAATGACAAAAGTATAGGAGTTTATTATTTACCGTTAGAGTTAGAAACAAACCTACTAAAGGATGGTTTTATTCTTTGGAAGCTGGTTTGTTTCCAATTCTATTTTTAACCTTTAATAGAACGACGCTTTCTCACTTTGTAAGAAGCGATTTTGGTAGAATTTCTATCTGACAATGATCGGTAACTTGGTAAGCATCCTTGATCATTTTCTTTCTGCCTCCTATTGTTATTATTATTGTTGGCACTTCTGAAAGTTCATATCACTATGTTTCAGGATCATGATGTAGTTTCCTGTGACGCACAGCGCTCATTAGTAAGTATGATATGAAATATGGCGTATAGAATGTATCAAATTGATTCATAAATGTAAATGAAGCACATGCAGTAAATCTTGACCAAGTTTCATTTACAAGTCAAGTTACATTGTATACAAAATCTGTGGCAGAGAAAACTGGTAGAGTTCAAGATCACATGGGGACAAGACAAGATCAAAGGGGCGTCGCAAACTCGTGTCCGGGCGTAAATGAGTATTTTTTTCACGTCTGTAAGTCTGTACAAAAGAAATGCCATAAAGTCACAAAGAGAGGTAATGATACGCTCTTTTCAAAGTTGAAAATTGAAGACACTCACTGGGGTTTGACTTGAGGGAAGAACTAATATTGTAAAGATAAAATGTATTATTGTCAATTAGCCAAAGGGTGGGTCAAAAGGAGCATTGATTGTCTAACATAACCTCTTAAATCCCATGCTGATTTCACCTGTACATGAAGATTGTTTAACGCAGTGCAGCAGTGTGCAGTGCAATGATCACTGAACACGCACAGGGCACAAGTTAACATGAGACAAAAAGAGTTTAATACACAAAGCTTGATGAAGAGTTAGTTAATAAAAATAATGTGTAATGAATGAAACCGGCTTTTTGAGTAAGTAGTGACTCAGTGATAATAAAATGCATGCTACTTCAGCCTTTAGTATACATACACTCGACCAAGATCAAAACCACATTGAGCTTCTTGAGATGTTGAGACTACAAGAGACGAAGATGCCCCACTAATCTCAATCATCCTTGCATCCAAAAACCTTCGTTTATACGTTTTGCTCGCATTGCCTTTTGCCTTCCTTGGCGATTTCACTGGTGCTCATCTGTGTCATCCCTGAGGAATTCATTACATTACTCTTATTGACGGGTGCAACGTGAAATGTGTCCGCTTTTGCTTGTTGTGTACAATTGAGATTGAGATTTTTGGTCGTAATTACTTACCACAAGAGCAAGCAACAAAGTTACCGTAAAGTTATCACAGCTCACAGTCTCACTGTCAGTATTACTCATACGTTCAGCTTTCAATTCACACAAAACTTGACAGAATAATTTCCCTACCATTAATGCGCGTCCCTAATCTGCAAATGCAACCAAATGCGTTCACGGCCACCCTGGGTGTTCAAATAAACACCGCTTTCATGCATCTAACTTTTAGAATAATAACAGCATTGGCCCAACACTCAGGGCCTTTTTGGTGCCTGCCTCTGCTTGGCTGATGTTCATCAATATTCATGCAGACTTCGACTTTTCAGCCCTGTTTGGTGACAGTTGGATGAAACGTTTTGCAGCATTAATTCAACCCTGTGGCTTACGAGCACGTTCGCAGTCCTCCTGCTACACAAATTGGAAGACAAGGCAATTGTGCATTTCTTTACATGCATTCAATCCTTGTCAAGGAAGAAGGGATTATGGAGTGATGTTGCCTTATGCTTAGGCTGCCGAAAGTAAATTGACTGATCGTCACATATAGAAAGCACAACAAAGTTAGTAGGGAAAGGACACATAGAGCGTTTTTTTTATATTTTGATTATCTTTATCTTGCCTTCAAAAGATTGAATACCCCATTCAGCTTTGTGTGGACTGTTCCATTGAAAACAGAAAAACAAAATCAAGTTTTGCATTTTAACATTTGTACAATAAATGGATTGAATGGAAATTAAGCTTTTGGAATGGCGAATGCAAAAGGCCTCGTACAAAATGCAAATGACTGACGCGACGGAGACGGATGTACGGTTTCACAGGTTAAGATTAAGACTCTTTTGGCTTCCTAAATGAATTAAATAATTCAGTTTCGACTTGAGTCGCAAAAGTCACAGTATACTTAAAGTTTATTCCCGCTGAGACTTGCACAGAAGACTCTATAAGTACAAGTTATTCAAATTCGATCGTCGAATTAGTACACTTTGAGTTTTACTTGCAACGTCAATGTAAAGTATATAAGTACTAAATATATAGTAGTCTTCCTTGTTGTTTATTGCAGTACAATGTGAGAGTTCGAATGCGTTCGTCACCAATTTAATGCTAGCACTTACATTTTTGTCATTTCGTCCGGCGTGGGCTTTTTAAGACTCAAATGAAAATCATCTTTGTTTAAATTCTACGTTATACTAAGAAAGATAGGCTCG
>JABASF010002663.1:0-13578 GCA_019776145.1 Harlomillsia oculata
ATTTCAGATCGTTGTAAATTCTACTCTTACCCCTTTTTACTCAAATTGACATTCAGCTTTTGCCCTTTACTAACAAAGTCAGCTACGTCCACCCAAACTTTTCCAGCAGAATCGTCTTCTCGTCCTTGGTCATGATCGTAAACTCTGAAGAGCCATTTCTGCGATAATTAATATTCATGCAATCATTTCAAAACAATCCGGAAAAGTCTATACTTTTGGTTCGTGAAATTAATACCTGATTCTTTCTGCGATCAAAGTCGAATTCAAAGACATCTCCCCAGTCTGGATTTCTGTAATTAAACCATTACACGTTTTACCAAGCTTTTCCTGGTTGTCCGTGCATGTCATGTCATAAAAGTAGAGGAGAATTTACTTGTTATCATTGATTGTAGCTGTTCTACCGAATTTACTTTCCTTGGAACTACCACCTTCTGTGTAGAACAATTCAACGTAGGGGTCAGTTGAGCCAAGTTTGTCTTTATCAGGCAAATCTCTGGAGAAATTAAAGAATGTAAATTAGTAATTAAGTTGTCGTGTCTTCTCTTGTCGTGACTTGCTGCATGTAATGCTTATATTAGAAACGGTTCCGAAACCGCATTAGATTAAAGCAATTAAATACCACAAGAGCATTTAATTACAAGACTTTTGGGTATACCGTATACCTAAATAAGCAATTCATGTCCACTTTTTCCTTACCTTGCAGACAATTTAAATCGAAGTCTCATCGTGTCTGGATTTGTAGTGTAGACGGTTTGTGGAGCTTGAGCAACTGCTACGGCTGCTGGAGCCGCCGGTGCTACAACCAAAGGAACGACTTGTTGTTGAGGAGCTTGAGTCGGAGTGTCCACGGCTGACAGGATGAGGTATCTGCAAAAAATGATAAACCATGCAAATCCTGCAACATGAACTTATCCTGACTTTGACATGCGAGCAAAAAGATGTAATTAAAAATTATATAACACTCATATTAACGAAAGGGGCATTCAAACGCTGAGAGTAAGTGCATAGTAAAATAGTAATTAATTTTCTTTTTTTGCTAGCAAATCTTTGTTTAGCATGTGCATACCCCTTTTTGCTCAAGTTGACATTCATGCGTTGGCCTTTGTCAACGAAGTCAGCAACGTCGATGTAAGCCTTGCCTAAGGAGTCGTCTTCTCTAGCATTGTCGTGGTCGTAAACCTTGAAATGCCATCTCTGCAATTTTTCATAATTAAACGTCATTTAATAATCACAAGTTGAAGCGATCATGATTTTATGGTATTAATCAGATGCTTAGGTGTCCTAGTCTATAAAGGATATTATGACGATGCTTATTAGGTACAAGTAAAGCAAATAATTTATTAAGTACCTGATTTTTTGAACGATCAAAATCGAATTCAAATATGTCACCCCAATCTGGATTTTCATTGTTGTCCAGTGTGGCAGTTCGTCCAAGTTTCACTTCATCTTTCTTCCCATTTTCGGTGTAGAAAAGTTCAACGTATGGATCCGCGGTGCCGATTTTGTCTTTATCGGGTAAATCTCTGTATAAGACAGTAATTCTTTTAATTGCATGCAGATGTTGAAGTAATCAAACCAAGTAATCGTATCAAGCAAGCAAGCCAATGCATACTTTGGGGGTTGTGAATGTGAATTTGTGAATTCGTAAGCCTTTATATTATTAATCACATATTTGGGTAGATAATTTAATTGCTATAAATCTATAACTAACCTTCCGGATAAACGGAATCTGAGTCTTGTACGGTCAACCGGGGCAGTGTGAGCCAATGAGATCAAGCCTTTCTATTATCACCTATTGGGTAGATAATTTAATTGCTATAAATCTATAACTAACCTTCCGGATAAACGGAATCTGAGTCTTGTACGGTCAACCGGGGCAGTGTGAGCCAATGAGATCAAAACAACAGCACAAAGTACCAACGCCAACTTTGCCATTTTGGATTGGTCTTCGCAATTCTGAACGAAGAATGAGACTTTTGGTAATGCGAAAGAGCTATTTATGCTTTTTGTTGATGATGTAATTTTGATATTACTACCCGACACTATAAAACTCCAAGGCAGACATGAACATGGACAAAGAAAAGCCAGTGGCACATTTACATTGGCGATTCCATGGGCAAGTGGAGAGGTTGTCAGAAGGCGGTCTCCTCATCTTCTTTTAACCATATCTCATTTTTAATAACCACAATGCAATTACAAATGTCACTTTTACCTCTAAAGATAATCGTGAAATCAGCCTTCGAATGGAAACCTTCCAACACAGAAAAGGATGAGGATTTGCAAACAAGTTTTTTGTTAGTTGAACGTGCGAAAAGTTAATAAATGCTAATTCTATTATTTTGCAATGTACCGGCGAATCAAAGTCAAAAACATGCCAAAAAGTGTCCGTGAGTTGAACAATGATGATGATTTTTATGATGATGATGATCAGCAGAATGCTATGAAATAATGCGCTTTTAAAATGCATGACTTGAAAGGATTATTTTTCTAATACTCTGACAATTAATGTACTCTTGCTGGACAGTTCTCAGAATTTGAGAACCAGTCCGAAATTGACGTAATCATTTGATGAGGACAAGGGAAGACAAGACGCAAAAGCTCTAACTTTGCAATAATTATAATTTGCAATAACATTCAGCAGTCGTATTTTCATAACTTAATTTCTTATTTTTCGTTTCTTTATAAAATTGAGCGTCTCATTTTTATAATAGTCGCGTGCAAAATATGGCTTGCATGAAATAAATGGCAACAGGAAACAATCTTTTAGCAACATGCAAAATGCAACAAATTCGCAGTAAATTGTCTAGACGAAAAGGTGCAGTCAATTGTTCACTGCATTCAAATGCAAATTAACTTTCGCATAGATTCAAAACTGCAATGAATCATCAAGCAAGAATTATAGAAAGTTATTGATTGTGACTTCCGATCCAAAAAAGGAAAACTCAAAAGAGGATGACATCATTTGCAAAAGTGGCAAAAAGGGGGTCCCGTAGAGTTCAGGTCTCATCTCTCATAAGGCTTCCTTCCAACTCTTCATGCACAGCACAAGCTTGTCTGACACACAAGATTCCTTTTTATTTGATTTTCCCATCCATTTTATCCTTGCTTTTTATTTCATTTTGAAATTCTGTTATAGCATTTACTGGATTTTTTGTCTGGGTTTTGTTCCTGTTTTTGTCGTTTTCTCGCCTGTTTGTGTTGATTTTTTTTCTCCGTAAGCGAGAATCGAACCTGAACCCCTTTCTTTCCAAGTGGAGGATTGAAAGGGTGAGCCACGCTACGGGCACTTACTCAACATTACTCTTTACCTTCTACTTCAATCTTCTCTATTGAATAGTACAAACCAAAACCAACTCTGTTCAATTTTCCAACACTACTTCACTTACTCATGTCATAGTCTCGTTTTACTCGTCCCTTGTTTACTCTTGTCTCAGTCTCTTCTCACGCTTTGAGTGACATCATATAAATAAATCTGTGGATACATGCCCATGAAAATATGAACAATGAGCTTGACGAGTGTGACTGACGACGACGAGTCTGAGTGCAAGCGTAAGCAAATCTTTGTGGACTTTTAACTTTGGTGTTTTGTTCGTGTTAATGTCCCCGTTTGCAAAAATGACTTTACTTTGTCTTTGCTTTGTCAGATCATTTCATGAACTACAGATTATCAAGATTGCAATGCAAATATAGCATTATGAAGCCTTTAGTGCAGTTATCATACTCTTCATCCTGAATACATTTAAATCTAATCTCGTAATCTCACGCTACTAGAAGGGTTTTATATAGATTTAACTGTGCTTCAGCTGCATACCGAAAACTGGAATTTTATTAGTTCGGTTGTATGTTTCAGCTCTATAAATTATTTTACAGATATTTAAGGATCAAAAATCACAACTCATACACACGTGGAAATTCATAGCCGTGGTTTTCTAACCAAAAGTCACATTTTCAATTCAAAACAGCTTTAAACAAAACATTCGTTTTCTGCTGATGTCAGCAAGCTGATATTTATTCTTGATAAGTGGTTTCCGCCAACAAAAGTCGCATTTTCAATTCAAAACAGCTTTAAACAAAACATTCGTTTTCTGCTGATGTCAGCAAGCTGATATTTATTCTTGATAAGTGGTTTCCGCCAAGTGTGTTTGGAGAACTTGACCAAAAAACTTGCATTGCAAATACTTTGTGTCCTTGAACGGCAGTTGACTTTTGTATATGTAACATTTGTACAGCATATCATCGTTATATCTTTTACACGTTCCTGACACTGATATGCGATTCATAACTAATCTTCATGCCTTCATTTCAATCTGCTACTGGATTGACTAGATTGTATTGTCATTTTGTCATGCATTAATGCATTGTATTTGTATAGTAACTTCACTGACTGCAAGTCAAGCGACAACAACGTGAAGCATACCTAAGTAATATACTGTATTCTTAATATATTTGTATCATTGTATTGTATCCATCAAACGGAATTTAAAGTTATTGAGTCCACAAGACGAGAAATGCATGGATGCTTTTCAATCTACTAAATGAATATTTTCCGATAATTTTTCCAGTGACAGTTCCTGGTTACTCGCCAGATGCTTTGCTAAACGTAATTTTAATACTTAGAAATGTGTCGTGAATTTAAATTCATGTATAAAGTAAAAGTATATAAAGAATGGAAAATGTCACACACATTTGAAGAGTTTGAAAACACAAGTTGGTAAATTACATTGATAAGAAAGAATCAGAATGCAAAGGATGCTCCTAGTTTTGTCTTTGCTGATTGCGATTGCCATTGCGTTTGTTCATGGAGACAAATACACGCATGAAGAGGCACTAGCTAAAGTTACGGCAGGAGGTACGTAAAGTAGTTTTTGACGGAAATTGTAAAGTTGACATTTCAGGCTTCATTTCAATTTAAGATGTTTTTGCATACAGATGTGAAAGTTTACTCTTCCGGCCGATGCAGTGACAGACGAAAGCGAAGGTGTACATCCCTAGACCAAATTCGTGTGAATACTCTTCAGTCATTTTTAGTTTTTAGAAGAGCAGTTGGATCGAGTTGCCCCGTCACTATCTCAGGAGGAACTGAGGTGAGCTTACAACACCGTTCACACTACGATTTTAATGAGATAATAATGTCTTAAAACAGTGTAATGGAAAGGTACTTTGATTTCTAAACAGAATCGTAAAGATAAAGACAATGACAAAGACAAATAGACATGTTCAAAATCAAAATGGCAATGAATGTTTAACGTTTAAGGTTTAGATTTGAGTTTTTTTTGGATTGTTGATTTATACATTTTATGTTCATAGATCGGTCATGCATCCGGAACTTATTCACACTGGAACGGATACAAATTAGACATTCGTCTTGTGGACTGTGTAAACAATTACATTACAACTAATTTCTTTTATGTTGGAAACAAGAAAGATGGGACCAAAGTGTACAAGACTCGTGAAGGGGACGTTTACTCCAAAGAAGGGAATCATTGGGACATTCTTTATTACGATGATAATAACGTTTCAAAGTAAACATCTACTATATTAACCCACTTTTACATGCTTTTGATTACACAATTCCTTCTTTTCATCTTGCTCATAAGACTCGCAACGGTGCATCCGGTAATCTCATCACTGCATAAAAGATGCAAAAATTCCAGGTTTCCTGGCATGCATTTCGTAATGTACTCCAATGTGACGTTGGTTAAACCCTAAATAAAAATATATAATATGCATGAAAAAATTAGTAACTAATAGATTTGATAACGTTTGAGTATAGTTTAACATTTTTCATACACGAGGGCTGTGAAGAGTCAATCGCTGAAGTTGTGCACAGTAAATGATTCCATAAACTACTGATACGTCTGTGATGTTGGAGGATTTTAAGTCCAATGACTGCAAATCTATAAATTGTGTGAAATTGAATTACACTTCAATTAATCTTATTAGTTGGATGAAGATTATTGGAGTACTCGTAGAAGTTTCAAGTTTGTTAATTAAAAAAATTAAGATGATGAGAAAGAGTAAATAAAAGTGATGCTGATTTTTAGTAGTAATTTGATGTTATTTGATAATGTACTTGTTAGGTTTCCAATGTATGAGCGATTCCGAATACTTTCGACTTTTGGAGTTTTTCTTGTTGTTCTCCATTTCAGCTCATCCAATAATCGGGTGCATTCATCTTTTGGTAAACCCGTAATCACTTCGTCAGTTATAGCATCATGGGACAAAGTTAAGGATTTCAATTGCGGACATTTCTCAATGACAATTCCAAGTAAATCACATTCATCGTTGTAGATGAGATCTGAGATATGTAGGCATTGCATAATCGGAAATGATTTCGCAATTTCCTTCATTATAGTTTCATCCACGCCGGTACAGGATTTCAACACCAAGGAGCTAAGATTTGGACAACTCGAATCTGCAACATTGCCTTCCTGAGAAAATAGTTCGACATGATTTAATTTTATTTGCGCTAGTCGACGGAAGTTTAAAAATGAATTGATTTGACATTGAAAGCGTGTCAGAGTAAGTTTAGCCAATGCACTAGTCTTCTGATTGCTTTCCGTGAGCATTTCATTTTGAATTCCAAGGAAGCAAGTGTTTGGACAAGGTGATTCCAAATCGACTTCTGTAAGCGTTGAGCTGAGCGACTCCAACAGTGCGGATATGGAAGGGCTTCGAACATTTTCGTTCAGTATTGCTTTTAATCTTACTAATCTGAATTGTCGTAGTCGAATGATTTCAGTTTGCTCCTCAGACAGCATCCACAACTCCAACTCGGTCAAGTAAACAAAAGGAGTTAAAAAAACGTTTCCAATACTTCCGAAAAAAGCTTCTGATCCTCTTTGTTCTTCATGTAGAATTGTGCTTGTGGTGATACATTTAATGTTTCTGAAAGCTGGGAGGAGACGAGTCAAAACTTGCTGGATGTGATTACTGTCCCCATTACCAGAAATAGTTAATCTCTGTACTTTCCACATAGGACTTAACTCTTTCCCGTTCCCTTCAAACGCATGAATAGGCAAATTATAAAACTCTCGGAAATGAAGATTAAGTTCTTCAAGATCTGAGCATTTTTCGAGAATTGACAAGCTCAATAACTTCAGCTTGAATTTACTCCCAAAAACTCCAATCGTAAGCTTCTTAATTTGAGAACCGTGAATCTTGAAAAATTTTCTAATTAAGTAATTGTCATATATCCCATCAAACTGAATTTGCTCAATGTGGTAGCTTCCATGAGGCGATAGTTTACAATCTGCAAAGTGCTTTATGTACAATGACATGGAATTTATTTTGGAAAATACAACAGAATGCTTGTACTGTAGGATTTTGCAACATTCCTCATTCCATACCCTACAAACGAATCTCAATTCGAATAGCAGCTCCACAGACAGCAGATTTAAAATCTTCTGAAGCAACTGCAAATTAGAACATAATCTTAACTTATGACCTTATTAGTTATGCCTATGAGCTTTAAAAGTTACAAGTGCTGTATGTACTTGATCCGCTTAATTTTAAGTAAAACCTTATACGTACCAAAGGAGACTGCATTGTTATGTTGTATGATTGTATCTATAGTCAATCTAGTCGTTTTGTTTCAAGCTATTGTTCTTGTTCATGTTCACTATGATTTTTTGAGAATGAAATTCATTTTAGAGCACAAACGACAATTTAAAAAGGAGCAGATCACACGATGAATAAAAATATGATGTTATGCTACAATCAAGAAATGACACACGACTGACAGTTTGTTACTTAAATTGAAGTTTATTAGTTAACGTATTGCTTTAGTATTATGGCAAATCAGCGTTTATTTACTTGTGGTTGCGTGAAATCAAAAACAAGGAAAGAACAACGAAATGTTTGGATGGAATTACATATATTGCATAATTATAATTACATTCTCTGGATTTATTAAGAAATAATATTAAACGAATTCAGTTATAATTAAAAGTTATACTGTTCAGCAGTCAGTAATTAATAATCTTATATTTTTTCAGATTCAGATTCAAATTCAAGATTCGATTCAGATAGCGCAATTTTGTCATTAAATACAACATTCCACATATTAATTACGGACTTTTTTGACACATCTATAAGTATATTTTGAGACCCAAAATAGTTACTTAATGCAAAATGTTTCAACGACCTCATACAACTTGAAAACCTAAAAGTTTGTAAGAAATGCAAGGGGCAACTGGGGAAGTTTAAATGTAATTCTGTTAGAGTATTTGACAGCTCTGCAAAAAAGACTTGCAAATCATGTAACTGGGAACGGGGATTGTAATTTTGCTGAGGTGAAATAGAAAAATGGTCCAGATCTAAAATGAGTGTTTGCAGTTGCAATTTTTTTGCAGTTACAAGGACGATTTCTGTATGATTTAGCGACATGCAAAAGTCAAGTTTTCGAAGGTATCTTAAAGAACTTGGTGAATACACAATGGTTCGAGCAAGAATGACATTCGAAAAGTCATCTAAAAAGCGTTTATTAGGGGGTACCCTGATTCTTTCAACGTTCGGAATGATATTTAGTAACTGACCTAAGAAATTCGTGGCTCTGGTCACATCGAGTTCAGTGACGAGAATGTTAAGAGCTAATTCTTTCACGGATGATAGCTCAATTTTATTCTCTAAATCCGAGAACAAAGAAATGGGAAATCCCCATTTAATTTCCAAGGACAGGGTGCGTAGGTTTGTTAAATGATTGCATTTCCATACGTCTCCCATGTGAACCCATGGAACCTCACATTGTAATGGGGTTAAGTGAGTTTCATAATGAAGATTACAAATCTGGGATCCAAAAATTTTGAAAAATTCTTCCACTTTCTCCGGATAATATTTAGGATAGTATTTAAAAACAAATTCTTTGTGTCTTAACGGCCTAAACCGAATTTCATTTTGATCATCCTTCAAGTTTTTTACAAAAATTCTCATGTAATCCATTAATTTAAACTCGTGGTCAAAAATAGCCGAAGAACATCCCGCTAGCTGTTTACAGGCTTCGTCGTTATACTGCAGATTTACAAGTCGACAAGCACGTAAAGTGGATGCGGTCAAATTACGTAGTATGGTCGATATCACCTAAAATATTAATGAAACATTAATTTTTACTCGTTTTTAACTTACATAAAGTAATTTGATTTCGTAAAACCTTACATGAGGAATATAAAGCGGATGCGGCTGACCAGACTCAATGAAACTTTCGCCATTTTCATCCTCACGATGACTCATTTCTTCCACAAAACGATAACAAAAGTGAACCGTGTATGATTGCACTCTGATGAATTCTTATCGCACAGATTCCACCAAGCTTCACAAGGGTTAGCACTAAACTGACCTTCGGTCTTGCTTTTTCCTCTGGCTTTATAGCGGTTTCCCTTTCCCAGTGATTGCGTTCGTGAGATATTTCCATTTTGCTAAATTAGGATATGAGCATTAAAGGATCCATTTAATGTCATGTTTGGAGGACACAATCATGGTTTACAATCTGCATGAACAGACAGACAGTTGCACAATGACATGTTCCATTCCATAAATGACATGATCATGTAATAGCATGTACAATAGCGAGTTATCGGTGCAATATACCCTCATTGGGTTGGAAAACGAATTTACTAATTATAAGATAATTCAGTAAAGTAAAGTCCTGTTTTGTGTTTTGATGCTTACAATAGTTTCAATGTTCAATGTTCATAAGTCAGCGTCGCACACTTTCCTAACAATTTTTTCAGATAAACATTCTCTTCAATAAAATTAGATTCGTCGAAATTCCTGGTGGGTTTACCAAAAGTAACTATAAATAAATATCAGTAAACGTAAACTATGTTCCGTTTGTTTATTGAACATTTTAAATGCAAGATTTATATAGCTTCAACATAATATAAAACTTGTGAACTTTTTTAATCGTCTAATCTAGGCTCCAAAGAGAGATCCATAATAAATTGGAATACAAAATTATTTCGTTCATGATTTTCTGACAAATCGGGATATGATCGTAGATTAATTAATGTCGAAGCATCGTTAGATCGTGATTCTTCGGAGCATTGCTTATTCGTTGTTGACATCCATAAAGTTAGTCCCAAGAAACACGTCACAGTAAAACTTGATCATGTCCCACAACCAATTCGATGTCGCTGGTTTCACTTCAGGTAATGGCTCGTGGAGAATGGATGGAGCAACGAAGAAATGCATGAAGAAGAATACAGCAAAGAAAGTGATTATGAAAAACTTTCGATTTTTCTTATGAGCAGCAGCTTGTTTTTGCTTGCGTCGAATCTCGGAAAGTATTCCAGGTATTACTTTGTACATCTTCCTCGGTCGTTTGTAGGTAATGTTGTCAAAATGTTGACGTTCCAACGACTTCTGAATTTGCAATTTTTCTTCCGGGGACATACACAAAGAACGGAGAAGATGCAAACAAGTGTAATCCAAAATGTGCATACTTTCTCCAGTAATCTCTGCACTTTTAACAGATTTTGGATTTCCTAACATGATCATCTGAAAAAATGTGAATAACAATGAGTCAAGTACAATTTAAAGGTCGCGAAATATCTCGGATACTGGATGACGGATTCGGTATAAAATCAAAATGCTCACCCTCCACATACGATCCAAATGATTCGGATCCTTCACATTTTCATCATTTTCATCCACATCAATGCTTCTTATAGACACAATGTCTTTGGCCATCACTGTCCGATTCAACTCCAATACATTTTTTTTGGTCCGCATATTAATTCGAATTTCTTCTCCTGGAAAAATCAATCCACCCGTCGGAGTCATTCTGTAGTGATTCTCAGCGGATTTGTTGTAGTAAATCTGCTCAACAACATTAGAAGATAACTTAGTCATTGAATTTTTTTCTTTTTTTTTCAAGCCAATATGTCATTAAGTCACCTACCCTATAACTCTTGAGCGTCTCACCACCATTTACAATAGAAAATGATGCTTTAAAAGAAGGATAATCTGGGTAGTAAACTTTGTCATCATGGTAAAAAATTAGCATAGTCGGTACAACAATTTCGTTTAACGATTCAACTGCTGTGGATGTTGAGCTTGTCAAATCCTGGAGAATCCTTTCTTGAAACCCAGTTTCCTTGCCCCATTGAACATCTCTCAATTTCACTGTTTCTGACATCTTCTCGGTGCTTACTGTTGTCTTCCACTCTACCGAGGGCACTGAATAATAATAAGAACGCTATACACTCATTCTACGACTCTACAGTCTGCAAGATCTTGTAAGCGAAGAAGATTCATGAAGGACTTATCATTCTTAAAGAGGGTAAGACTGAAAAATTCACTTATTAATTCCCATAGCAAATTCTCCAGGGTAATGCTAGATCCTAGATCATAGTCTACATAACCCAAGAAAGCCCATGTTCCTTCAAGAATAACGATGAGGATGACTAATGAAAGTAGACGAATGATCGATGCAAACATGCCCTATTTTCGCTATATTAACGATTCTTCAATAAGGGTCGGTCAGTACTAATTACATTTACATGCACCTATGCAAATTGCAGCATGTGAACCGTTAAATGATTGTTTCCGTTATTCATAATTAGCAATTAAAAATCATAGCCAAACAGTTCGCAAAAAATTCCGTCGACAACTAGTGAACGTTGTAGACGCGGTGAAACACATTATTATTAGACATTAACTAATAGGAGTAAAGGTACAACAAACTCTACAAACTAGTCAGTCATCTAGGACTTTAGACGAATGTAAATACGGCTTTTTATTTCAATTTTCAAATGAGCATTGCTGATTTGTGATTTCAAATGGTGTCATTCGCACTAACTACAAGGAATTATTGAAAAAGAACGTGTTGTCTAAAACTGTCTGTAATAGCTCGTTTTGCCACCAACGAAGTAGCACGTAACAAACTAATAAACAACATAAACATTTGGTTTCTTTGTTAAATGTTGTGTGTTCATTCAAAACGTACAACTATGAAACACTACAACTACTACACAATATTGAAGCAACAGCACATAAAACGTGTGATACTAATTCTAATCGCGTTTGCAGTTTGTGTAGTTCTAATTTCCGTGATATCAATACATTTTAGCAAATCGAAACAAGAGCGAAGACTTTCCGTGATCTGTGAGCAGTACGCTCATGAAAAAATCAATTGGAACTATTTCTACGCGTATGAAAATTCGCGGAATAGTAAAGGACTCGTATGGTGCAAAATACCCAAAGTCGCTTCAACCACAATGACAAAACTATTCCTAAGGCTGGCAGGAACGAAGAGAGATATCGAGAATTCTACAAGAATCCATAAACTCCTCCGACAATATTATCCCAGAATCAACCCGAATATAATGAACCAAATCATGATGACCTCATCTACAATTATGATAGTTCGAGATCCATTTGAAAGAATTCTAAGTGCTTATAGGGACAAATTGGAAAATTACGAACGAGATTTATTTTACAGGTTTTGTCATAAAAATATTCATAGTAAATCTTTATTCGATTAAAAATAACAGGCTTAAGGTTGGTTAAGATCATGTCTTGATTTCGTTTGACCATTCCTTTTGTTCAAGGGATGGATACTATTACAAAAAATACGGACGTTTCATGATTCAAGGAAACGCCAGTACAGCACTGGAATCAAATGGCACACGGAAAGAACCGACGTGGGTAGAATTCGTTCAGTACTTAACTAGAACTTCAGTTGCAAGGTTGTAATAAATTATATAACGCAATAGAAATTGAATCAAACTTTCAAAATGTCATTTTCAAACTATGTTCTAAATTCAAATATAATACAGATACGATGAACACTGGATGCCGATGTCTCGTCTTTGCTCCCCTTGCAACATCCAATTTGACGCTGTCATCAAACTGGATCGCTTTCATCGTGAGATCCAAAAATATTTAAAACAAGCTGGAATCTCTCCGAAAAACAGTGTTGGTTGGTCCCACAAAACCGGATCCGACAACAAACAGACTATCCGAGAGTATTTTAAAAACCTCACTTCCATAGACGTGAAGAGACTGTACATCAAATACAAACGTGATTTTGAAATATTCGGGTATACGCCGTTTAAATATTTTAAAATGGTCAAAAACAAAGTGTAAATTTTTGAATTAGATCATGTAACTCCTGTACTTCTTCGTTTCTTGATTAATGTCAGTATTAATAAATAATTGAATTGTCACAGTATTACAAGAACAAGCAAAAAATCAATGCAAAAATGAATTGTGCGATTGTACCGGCTTTTACTTTTAGCCCAGATGACGACGACGTGCTCATCAAATCAACTCTTGCTTTGCTCAATATGCCTACACATGCTGAATGCTCTCCTGTGCTACGCAAACAGCTCCCATATGAGTCATTGTTAAGTGTAACATGTGAGCGTCCATAAGGACCTTGTCTAATTAATTACAAGTCCAAGTTAATTAGTTCGCTATAAGTAAATGCAAAAACCAACACAGCAGAAAATTCTCTATCGAATGGTACTAAGCATTATTAGTGAATAATTCGAATTGACCTTTAAATATATGGATTAAGTGGGATATTGAATGGTTGGGGATGGCTGATTGTGAATAGGAGGAGAGGCTGGAGTGAGT
>JABASF010002664.1:0-13575 GCA_019776145.1 Harlomillsia oculata
AAAAATATTATGATTGAATCAGTGTATCATACATTATCATGATCATGATAGCATGCCATTGCCATTGTATACAAAAACTGTTGACGTCAATTTTTTCACAAATAGTGGTTAATTTCCGCTTGCAATGGTTTGGCAAACATGATGGTCAAACGTTGAGCTGAAAGCTGATTTAAACACAATCCAAAAAATGTCTCAAAAAGAATTCACTAAAGAATTCACAAAAGTGCACTTGTCAGTATTTAACAGTGCAGTGTAGGCGATTGACAACTATACAAAGCTTACAGTTTGAATTTCTTCTTCAGCATTTGAAGATGAATGGATGAAAGAAACATGAAAGTATCTTGAGCGCTGCAGTCTGTAGTTTATCAATGTCGTCCGATATCCGATATGTATTGCTAGTGTATACTAAGCTTTAAACTTTACCAGGATGACGATGATGCTCACTGTACACGCCATTTCTAAATTTCATTCGTCAATGTCATGCCAGGCGTCAGCATGTCCAAGTAAAGTTGCCGAAGTGTTGAAACGAGAATTGAAAAGACAAAAGATGAGAAGCTTATTTTGGAAAGTTTTCGAAGCAGAAAGGATTCAGTTTGCGAAAACTATTATTACGAGTCGTCGTGGTCGTGGCGTGGCTCATCAGCTCATGGCTATTATGGGCATGGCGTACCTAGTGCATCTGTGCATCTGTGCATTACTGTATTGTATAATAGGACGACAGACTCCATTATATCATCGTCAACACATTGAACGGCAGGCATTATTATATATATAATAAATAATAATAATGATTTATCTTCTACTTCGCAATTCTTGATACAGCTCACCTTTGGTAGTTTCTCGAAAGTGGGCGTGAAAATAATTTTCAGTCCATTATTGTCCAGAGTGTTCGAATTTATACCCCACACATTTTCTTTCTCAGAAGAGATGACTGCATCACATCATTAATGTCTCACTATCGCAGTATCATAATCTTGTTTATGATCATTATCATTTTTGGTTTACGACTTGCACAAGAACAACGAGTGTCATGTTAACAACATGACACTAAAAAGAGGCGGATGCACCCAGCAGTAGAGACAATGAATTCAGATAACGTATGTAGCAATACAGATTCTATGGTATTTTTGATGTTGACGAAACGAAGCACAAACGGCAAAACGACAGGGAGTAATTATTATTTATACGTTCCATGGACCAATTTGTAGGAAACTTGGGTCGTTTTCACAATTGATGTTTTTGTATTACAANTATACGTTCCATGGACCAATTTGTAGGAAACTTGGGTCGTTTTCACAATTGATGTTTTTGTATTACAAGGAAAGTAGCTCATAGAACTTAACTTTCTATTTCTTGTCTCAGACGCCTTAGTGATGTTCTGGAGAAAACCGATCTGAAACATTCATTTTCCTTGGGATTTTCCTAACTAAGTATTATTGGAAAGGCGCTGAGCAACAATTACGATTTTCGCGAAAAATCAACTTCTAAAGTGAGACATCATGACCAATTTTCTTTAAAAACTTGATATCATCCATTTTATTGCGACGACGACATCAGCAATGGAGCACGACAACGTCTGTGACGACATAAAATGAGACTTTTCAACAAGCTAGATTGAAAATGTATACTACATGTCAAAAAACTGCTTCCAATGCAACACTGTCAATCGCAAAATTCGAATGAGTGGGCACGATGATAAGAGTTTCTGTTGGTTCTGACGTTCCCCATTGCCCTTGGGGTAATGGCAACAAATTAGCAAGTTTCCAATAGTCCCTGTGGACATATCAAACTGCAGTGTGTCTCTGTGGTTTTCCTCAGAATGACGTTTGTCTTTGAGGTGGTGAATCAGCGCTGATTTCCCAAAAGGAGAGCATTGGTCGGATACATTTTCAAAGAGACTTTCACGTCCACGAGGTACAACTGTCGACAATGTGGTTGACAAGATGGTCGCATGTCCTTTTTCGTCTTTTATCATTAAGCTCTCTTTTGCTTTCGGCATGAGAAGTGTTTGTGAGAGCTTTACAAGTTACCACAGCGGAAACAACTTGAAATGAAAAAAGACGTATTTTTCGTTCAATTACATTCGCATGCTGATCAAAGTTTCACAAAGTCAAAGGCAATGCTACTTATAAGTTCACTCCTGATCGCCACTAGAACTCTTTGAAGTTGCCTTGAACTGCAAAGTCACATTGTAATGGGTTTAAGACACTAGACACTACTGCGTCATTTCCCAGTCTCGCATTTTTGGTCCCCATTTTATCATCTCTTGTTTCATTCTGCAGACAAAAATTCAATTTATAATTCAATAGCTTGCTGCCGCAGTTGAATCGCAAATACAGCCGATTTAACTGCATAATCAAATTAGACTATGAAACCGAAACTATTGTAATAGAAAAAACTCACATTCATAATCAGGAACTAAAAATCAATACCGTTAAGAGTTCATAATTTCCATTTAAATCCGTGTGGGTCATAAAACTGAAATGATTAAAAGGAAGTAACGTGCTATAGGAGCATAATGTTTTTAATAAGCATTTTGTCATGTTTGTGTGCTGTTATTGACGGAAAGGAAATTCATGAAGGTCATAGAGTCATAGGTATATACGACTCTGCTGTATATATATTCTATGCATTAAGTTCTATTGCATGGGAACGGTTTTGGAATTGGCATAACAGAATCAAAATAACGAAATTGAAAACAAGAATCAACAAATGAATTTTTCAGTGCCACCGGCTGGCGGCTGGCGACGGCGACGTTTTGTTTGTGCTAATTGTCACCATAGGTAGGTGAAAGTAGAAAGCAGTCTATGACTATATGTAGAGTACAGAAGAAAGTGTGATCATGGTAGCATCAGTATGACTTTATAAGGAAAAGTCTTACAGGGAGTAAAGTAAAGTCTTTGGGATACGACCAAAAATCCTAGTGGCACAGGCGCCCGCCCCTTAGCTTCCCACACAGCCAAACGAAGAAAGGTATAAGGGCAAGTTTTCCATTCTACAACATTACAGTTTCCCAGGCAGTCTTTTCACACGAATTTGGGAGGATTGTGGCCCGGTGTTGCATAGAACATACAGTCGAAGAATCGTAAGCTTTAAAGATCAACTTACCCCGTTACATGTTTTTGCGTTTTAGAGTTCTAAATAAGGGTACGCAAGTATAACGCATTCAAATTCCATGTGACATAATCTAAGGTGGATTTACAACGCTGTTTTTGCAGAAGAATTAAACGAGTTAAATTCTGGATCATTCGACGATTATTTTATTCGAAATTGGGGTATTGTGAAACCGATACATTTCCAAACTTTAAATATTCAAAGCTTTCCTGAACATTCACGTTGAGTTCTATAAACTATCAAAAGGCAAGGTATCAACTCCCATTTTCATATTTTAAGTTGGCATTAACTTTCATTAGCATTGTTTTTAAGTGTACTAATAGTAAATAGTAATATTGGTCGTTAACTTATGATCTGACATTTTTTATTAGATGACTCGAATGGAAATCATTGCTACACTTTGTGTCTGTCTCCCTCTCATTTTCGGAGCTCCAGTTGACGAAACAAAACAGCAAGGGGTAAACTATTCATACTATTGGTTTTTTTTAGTTTTTTTAATTTAACAATTAATCACGCCATTGAGGTTTAAAAATAGCACTGTATTTAAAATCGTGAATGGATGAACACTGCCTTTTACAGTTGGCTTGGCCGTCGCTTTTTAATGCTCGAAATCAGAAATTTTTGTTCAAATTAAATAATTCAAATAAATGTTCCGGAACCAAAGAATTTTTTGATTGTTTTTCTTTCTGGCACTACAAAGCTTTTGTGCTCCCAAGTCCCAAGTCCCAAGGCATCTCATGGAAATCCCCGAGTACAAAGTTTGGTTCACAAGTGGTAAAACAACGGTTGGTCTTGTCTGGCCAATATTCTGTCCTCATTAATAGCTGAGTATGCACTCTATCATATGAAGAAAAAGTTCCATTACCTCTAAATGAACCCAAATGCATTTTTTATGGTGAAAGCATCTCTCTCTTTCACTCCTACTTAAATGTACGACTCGTCTTGTGCTGGTGCGTGGTGCCTCTCTCGTCTTTTTATATTGTTTTCGTCTTGAAAATTGTATCGTAAAACGCGAAAGCATTTTGTCGACACTTGATCGTTTTTTGTCCGTAATGTCCTTGGTTCTAAAAGAATGCACTATGTGGAAAATCTTTGCTTTTGTATCTTTTTGTTCAAAAATACTATACACGTATAAACATTCAAAAACGTTGACCAATGCTTTATTCGTAACAAAACAGTTTCTAGACAGTCTTTTTCTGCTAGGGTCAGGGTTTGCCATTTTCTGCATCAAAACGTAATAGAATGGATCGGCTTCACTTGACGAAAGGCACACTCATCACATTTCTTTGTTTTCACATTCAATTTGTCTTCTGGAGAATTTGTACAAATATTTGACTGCTGAATTTTAAATTGTAGTTTAGGTCGTACAAGTATAAAGGTTGCAACTTAATGTCCCTGGCCTGATTTCTCTTTCCATTTTACTTTTTTTCTCTGAGCCAACATTTGTGCTAGCTGTAATAAAAGTGAAAGCATATTAAAAGGTAACACAATTTAAAGAAGGGTCTGAATTTTACACGATGTGATATAGTTATTTAAACCTGCGTCATTTCTTAAACAAATTTTTGTATGCTTAAAATGGTCTTTCAATGTTAAAATGACTTGTCATGCAATTTGTTCAAGTGTCTTCCTTCCTTTCCTATCCATTTCAATTTTACGGCATTTTGCACTATTCAATTGAAAGTTGACAGTACACTAGTACACAGTAGAAATATCAGTCCCATTCCCATGAGATAAGCCATTGAAACGACTGCAGCAAAATGGAAACTACAGTGTATATGACAGCTTGACAGATTCATATTTAGGGACGACCGGGAAGCATATAATCTGCTGCGAAATAATTCCTCTTCGATGGCATTGTTTTGTTGTTTTCAATTTCATATACAAAATTCCAGCATTCGCTATAATCGCAATTTTTTGTGACATTGCATTACGGTACAAGACTACTCTGAAGACTCAAGCCGAACATGCTAAAATAAAATGGTTAACCGTTCACCACGATCGCTTTCGTCACTGCAGCATAGCGTAATGCGAATGACACTTACGGAAAGATTGAAGCGGAACGAGTGCTCAGAATTTTAAGTTCATATCCTTCTGTTGGTGACCCTTTATTTTAAATTGCAACTGTCTAACATTATGGTAAACTTGTCCAAAATGTTGTGTAGTATAGTGCTATGAAATGAATTTTTCGGAGTAGTATATCGTCTACTATTGCAATTGCAACATCTTTTCTTTGCTTCAGGTCGCCCCAAGGTTTCTCTTGCGGAATGGTAACGAGGACGCTCCATACTGGGACTACATGAACTCAGGTAAAACTGAATCAAGATAACATTTTTCCTTTACTTTTTGCACAAAGTATTACACCTTCCCCAAAAAATAAATTTTGGAATGTGGAAGGAAAATACGAAAGTAAATGAAAAAGGGATACGTTTTCACTTTCACTCTTTCTCCATTGCCCTTGCTTGGAAAAAGGGAAAAGCAAGCAAGTAAAGCGTTCGTGTTCGTTTGCATAATCCAATGACGAAGGGTAGCTGCGGGACAATCATCTTGTAACTCTTACACTCTATAGCACTACAACTTTTCTACTGTGAGTTTTTTAGAATATAGATGAAAACACCGACGGAATTACTCTTTGGACTACCAACTCACATCCGTGTTATATCTCTTCTGCAATAGTAAAACGATGAACGCATGCACAAAAAAAAATTGCAAATTGAACAGGAACCCATCTTCATTCGGATTGTCGCTTCAATTCAATTCCAGTGCTTTTAGCTTGCTTTCTTGTCGGTGTGTGACGTATTTTACCCTTGAGACTCTTTAAATGAGTGTAACGTCAACGTCAGTGTCATCCAATTGTTGGACCTTTTGCAATAGTCACCGTCACACCGCTTATTTTCTACAACCTTTCCAATGTTCTATAATAGAATCCTACTGTTGCATTTACTACGCAACCTATACGACTCAATTGAGCAATTCTGTAATTTAGTGTATGTGAGAATATTGGGCAATGCTCAAAAAACATAGTAAAGTACTTTCTCCGTATTTTCTCTTACTTTTATCACGTACGTCTTTTCAATCGACCAAATCGTTCATGTCGTTTCTTTTGAAAGCGAAGCTTCCCTTTTGAATGAGACTCATAAAAGACAAGTGTGGGGAAAAGGAACAATGTTGTTAATACACTAGTCATGAACTTGTTTAGGAAACAATTCTCCCAAGAAAAGACACGAAATTGACCGATTCTTCCTTTCATTCGCAATTTTTTTTTCTACGGTTATTTCCTTAAGTGTTTACGTTTTATGAAGAAACGGGAACATGTTTATTTACCAGAGAAAATGGAAATCGATTTCTCTACTGACTGAGTTTTATGGGTTGGTTAGAAAAAGGAAAAAGTCCTAAAAATTGACTACGACAGACAAAGGACGACGGAATGACTGAACAGCTAACATGAGGTCAAAATAATTTAGTGCTCGAATGGGAAAAATTGAAGGATTGAGATTGGATTTTCATCCAGACATTTAAAAAGCAACCGTATCGAGCAGGAATTGAATTAGTTAAAAGTGCTCTTTGTTTCGTACTGCGGTTTGGAAAAACACAAAATTCTTAATCGAAGATGAAGCAAGGTTCTGTAACTTAAGTGAAGTCTCGTCTTGTCGTGCGGGTGTTAGGAAAATGCATTTCCAGACTTTAAAATGGCCTTTGCGGTTAAGGCCTTTTGTCACTGGAGGCGACAACCGACAAGACTCGCACGTATAAAAATACTTTTAGTTAGCATTTATTGATTCCAGGGTACAAGAAAACGAAAAGATGTAGTAAAAGGTACACAAGAAAGATACTAAATGAACAAAAAGAAGTCAAAAGACGTGGTGAGCATGGCTTATTTGTACACACAGTGACGTCGTGACGGGCCTTATCTCGTAAGATAAGTACAAGAATCGTTGTTCTCCAACCCCAGTTCAAAAGGACGCCACGATAGTCAGTCCATTGTTATTCGTCACACATAATACGTCACCAGTGTAATATTATTGATCCTTCCTAGTGATATGGCAAAAGTAGTGGAAGGAAGAGTGGGAAGAAGAGACATCCAAATTACTCTGAGCGAGTCCAAGTTAATTTACTCTCAGATGCTCGAACGACCATGGACACAAAAAGCGCTAGAAATTCGGTCACATTCACACGTTTTGAAGAGGAAAGCGTGTGACGCCCACTTACACAACTTACTTCACTTGCTTTCATCCTTATACTCTTTGTCCATATGGACGCATGGTGAATTTCTCATTGTCCAGTGTGATTGTCACTGACGTAGAGAATTCCAAATGATGTGACCGGGTTGTCCTTTTTATTGTATAGTAGTACTTTTTCTTAGCTTTCATTTCATTCCGCTCGTGCTCCCTTAAGTTTGCTTTTCGTGATTGAGTTTGTCTTTAAGAAACGAGAGCAAGTTTGACTTTCTAAGTAACTAAACACTAAAGGAACCTGTGTGCATTACCATATATGTGAGATAATTGAACGTCAACTTTGTAAGACTGAGCTGAGTCAGCTGAGCCGACAAAAAGACGTGATTTAAAAATTGTCATGCCTAGTAGCAGGGCTAGGTTTGCAGACAGAGACGCAATTACTTTTAACGAAGGGCACAGCTCTTGTATTCATTTTTCTTGGATGTCATAAGGAGTCATACTCATTTCCTCTTATACTGTTCCAAAAGGACACATTTCATTTAGGACAATTGCCACTGTAATGTAATCCAAGTTTAATGGGATTAATTGAAAGCATGCATGTAATAGTGAGAGATCCCAATTTAGCTTGATTGACTCTCGTTTATTATGATTAAACTCAAACTTGACAGCATTTCCTTAGCTTCACACTTTTCTACTCTTTTATTTCTTAACTGCATTGCCAACCGTATTGCCACCGTATTGAACAAAGCTTTAATTCCTTTAAAATGATTCTCTAGTCCACGTTTATTTCTCACTAAAATTGCTTGATTACGTTGCGCGTCAATTCCTTACATTTTTCGACTTCATTCAGATTTCAGAGCTTGTCATTTTGTCGAATTATACGAATTTTGCAACTACGAAAAATGAAATATGCCTGCCTGCTGCGTCGTCCCAACTTCGAAAAATCGCCTGGTTACAACAACCTTACAACGAAAATACAATTCGATCTTGAGGGTGTGCCGCTATATTTTCTTAAGACGGCAATTAACTTTGCCATTTCTCTGGAAAATAGGGTTTCTTCGAGCCGTGACCTGTGACTCTGATACTCATTAAATATGTCATGATTACTTCAGGAAGAGGTGTCGGGTCCTAGAACTTACTGTTTTTAATCAAAATATTGACACGGCAAACAACGACAGCTTGACATTATATCCAATTAGTTCGGAAGCTTGAAGAGATTTTACCGTATTGATTTATCCCGGCTTCATTAAATCGTTACATCCAACAGTTCGATATTTTGGAGGTCGAGACGGAGGTCCACGCCCGTACAGACGATTCGACACGCTCACTGGAGAAGCGCCTATTGGGACCCTCAAACGATTTGATTCTCTAAGGTATACGTGATAATAATTACATATTATTGAATTCACACCATGCAATTGCCAATTCCTTTGTCGTATTTTTCTCATTCAAAAAAGGATTTCATGATTCATTCACGAAAAAAAAATCTTAACTAAAATTACGCATATATGTGTCTGGGTTATGCAATTAGTGGAGCGACCTTTGGCATGCAAAAACGAAACTTTGATGAAATCGACCGAGCAGGCTTCGGCAACTTCGTAAAGAAGAACTTTGATGAGATTGATCGATCTGGAGGCTTTGGATTCAACAAACGTAATTTCGACGAGATTGACCGTCAAGGATTTGGTTTCGCCAAAAGGGCATAAGTTTCGAATCTTTTTCTCCTCAACCTGAATATTGAATAATTAAACACTAGCATTCAAGATTTCAAGAAACAATTACAATCCTACAAGTACATACAGAAGATCACATTTTAAAAAGAATAAAGAAAGTCAATTAACATTACTATACTATTAAACTATTATATACACGACGTAAAAATCACATTAGAAACAAATTATAACAACCGACTGTACCACTTGCAGCAAATGGATCATCAAAGATATTCGTACATAAAGGATATAATCACGCTCCTACTTCTAAATATTAAATTAGTACTTTATCTAATTCACTTTAGTTATCCCTCTTATTGTGACATGAAGAAATGAAGAAGCATTCAAAAGCAGAGATTTTGGCTTAAGGAAACGTTGCAGATGACGGGGAACGGTGCTGTGTTTATTATGTACTTAACGTAAAATTAGTCATTATAGCTAAGCACATATAGTAATTATACTAGAAAAAGTGCTGTTACATAAATACTAATGTGTAGCAAATAGGAAAATACAATTGAATTCAAAACAAAATCTATATATAAAATCTATTGAACATGAATATCCATACACATATTAGGATATTATATGGTATTAAATATGTATTAATATTACATTTTATGCTGTATAAATGTAGAATTAGAAATTATAAACATGTAATAGAAACGGTAGAAAGTATTAACAGTTGAAATCTATATAATAATTGTTAATTATATATTTAGATTACTAGGTGAAACTAATAGAATTTTGTGTGTCAGTGCCAGAACAGTGTAGAAGTGACCGTATTGTTGCAATTTCAGTCCTTATGACCCTGGTATAAATAAAACCAAATCAAGTGTAGTATCGTATAGTCATCATCGTTCTATATGTAGAACTTTAAAATAAAAATCAAGAATCATGGCGCTTTCTAATGCAGAAAGTCCTGCTTATTCATCATTTTCAAAAGGTATTTAGATTCTATATTTAGATTACAATTTAAAAGTTAATTTTGTGGCATTGACAGTAGTATTCATAAACCCGAAACGCTGATAATTGTGCAATCCCGAATGAATAGCGACATACACACCAAAATGAAATCCGACACAAAATTGGAAATGTCTGCACAATGTGCACAAATGAAATTGGATTAAAATCATTCATCATTCATCATATCATAACGTTTAGGTACATCCTAATTCCTAATTTCCATATAAGAGCAATCACAAGCAGCCTGAACATGAGCACGAAACACATTAATTATTATACTTTTCCAGTTTGGTGCGTATAATTCATTCAACTTTTTGAGTTGGTAAAATAACGTAAATAAAGAATATGGAACTAATATGAACATAATAGAAGCCAACTTGCGTGGTACAAGAATAATAAAAATGCAGCCTGACGATACGACTATACCTAAATTATCCTCTACTGAAGAGTCGTCTTCGTGCACTCTGCACATATCAGATATCACATTGAAATTTTATGGTCTTCCCGTCTCACACACCATCCTACAATGCATTATTTGCATTCGAAGCGTCATTTACGTCAATCGTGCGTTCGAACAGCGTGCATTTCAATTCCATCTTGAGATCCCGACTTTCCCTGCTTTCTCCGCTTTCCCTTCAATTCCCTATTTTCTTTCTCAATGCATCATGAATATTTGTATTAGTACGTACTACGAACTATACATTTTTCAATACTAAAAAGTTAGACTTGGGTTCCAGATCTGTTCCCTCAAACGTTCACTCTTGTAGAATTTCACCTTGATATACGGCAACGTCAACAGTGCAAATAAAGAGTCGATTCTCTTTCATTCAATTTTGTCTTAGTACACAGAAGAAAAGGTCGAACCGTACAAAAAAGGGACAGAAGAAGGAACACGTCCCTAAGTCCCAAAGTAATTACGGTTTCCGGGGCAGACGTGTACTACTGCAAACATTCAGTAGTAAACCGTTTCGTCTTCTTTATCATTTCTTTATCGCAACATTTGGCGTAAATGAACGTACAAGTTTTCTACAAAAAAGGAATTATAGAATCATATAGGATTTTCTCCGTTTTTAGACATACATTTATTTCGCGTACTATAAAGAAAAGGGAGAAAATGCAATCAATGGTGGTTTCTGTCTCAATCTCAATCCTCATTCCATTCAATTCAGTGTGAACAAAAACGGAAATTAACTTTCGTGTCTTCCTCAATCTGATTTTACGGAAACCTAAAGTGTAAAGTGCAAAGAAATTGACATTTACGGGTTTATAGTGCATTTACGTAACATCAAATCGGAAAAATGGATTAATGAAATGCTTTTACGTAATTTATTTGAACAGCTAGTTTAGTAAACGGAAACGGACAACATATACATATACAGCCTGAAGTGCTGCGACTTACATTCTTGCTGCAATATATTGCTTTACAATGATTTCTTAATATGGAAGACAATTTAATACTATAGCTAAATTGATTTCATGTAAAGGTATGCTAACCATGTCATATCACCTACCTTTGTTTGATACCATGGATTATTCTTGTTTTGTAATTTGTATTAATAGAATGCATTGATTCTCTGGATCTTTGTTGAAAAACCCATGGAGTAGTTTGAAATTGACATAATATAATACAGACAACAATTAAAATGGTATTATCTAAGAATTAGAATTATTAATGTGAAATTGAACTGAATCTTTAAAACTAAATTAGCCAGGATTAAAGATTAAGAAAACATTGACCCTGGTCCTAATCTAAATGATTGCGCACGAACGAATAATATGGACACTAACGTATGTACTATTTCAACATCTTCGCTTACTTATAGGTCGCTTTCTCCCATACCGTTGAGCCGGGTTGAACTTAATGACAACCGCCCATGGAACGTCTTCGTTGCATATGTAAAAGTAATACTCAAAATGATTCAATTATTTAAACTAATCATCTCTGCTCTACAGGGATATGATATTAAATGAAACAAAAGAAGGTTGGATAGCATTCGTTAATGTGTTGAAGAAAGAAAATATGTTCGTTTTTCGTCAAGAATGGTTAAATAGAGAATTTTTTCCCCTTCTTCTATCATACTTCCCTAAGCATTGTCGTTCAACAGCAGTTCGCATTCAGGCTTACTTCCAGGCTGCATTGAAAGTTTCTTCTTTTTCAAATCATGGAATTCACGGAATATCAAAGACGAATTTTGAATAACTTAAGGTGGTTTGCAGTCGGACGTACTTGGATTGGAAAGAACAAAAATGGTTACTATTTAAAATGGGCTCCAATTTATAATAAGATTGTATATTTTCTCGCCTTTTGTAATACGGTTGGAAAGGCGACAATGCTGATCATGCTCATCTACGGTGTTTTCCGACCTATTGAATTTCTGGACAAAATGTCAGCGCTTGACTATGTTCTGTGTTTCGGTGAATTCGTACAAGAATGCAATTTGTGGTGTCATCGGTATCCGTTGTACGAAATTCTTCATCGGTTCTGGACTCTCCAAGACAGTATTTATGAAAAACTTGGCCATCCACCTCATTTGAAGGAAAGAATTGAAAAGCTACATAAAAATACCGTCAAAATTCACTTGTATAACCTCTAAAGACATTTTCACACGCACACGTCACAGTTCAATTTTTTAATTATACAAAAAAATTGTGTTCTGTACTTTTTATAGAGCCATAGTTTGGATTGGCTGTTCAGCCCTTTGGATTCAATTCTATGCTGATCCTAAGAACGTCGTGTACACTTACTCACTATTCGAAACAGACAAATGGTACTTGCGTCCCATTTTTGCATCTCACGAGTTCTTTTTCATGATGCATTGTTGGAACCATTTGACGAGTGTATGCTCTTTGTGTACATTCCAAGCCATTTCGGTAACACACATTCTTCAAGAAATGACGACCGTTGTCGAACAACTTTCCACAATGCAAAATCGTCGTTCCAGCTCCAGTACCATCAGGATTCACTATAACAAAGACGGGAGCCGACCAGTTAACAGCAACGAGAAATCTGAACAAACGAATAGTCTCTCTTTAAAAACGTCAAAAACTCCTCAGTACACCAACATTGAAGACATAATTTTCGATTACAAACAATTAATGATTTTAGTGGATCGATTTAACGACTGGGTTGCCTACAAAACAGTAGGAATTCATATTATTGGTTATTGTCAGTTCATCAGTGGTAAGGAATACAATACTAAAAGCATTCAAAACATTTAAACTACAAGTTACAGTTTAATTCAATTTGGCATTTTCAATAGACATCTTCCTCATGATGCAACTTCTTCGACTACCCAACACAGATTTCATGGCTGTGTTTTTCTACTTGGAGGACGCATTATCCAGCATGTACTTGGAATTTCGGGTTTTTAAATTTATGGCCCGTGTAAATCCAGCCGCTGATGAATTCCTTCATCAAATCAAGTCCTACATGTATTGTAAAATGCCTTCTTCGGTTCGAAGAGAACTAAGAATGACTACACAAACTTTACAAACTGTGTCATTGAAATTAGGACCTTGTCCTGTTCGACCAATCACTGTGCTTTCTGCTATGCAAATTTTGGGTAATTATTATGTTTGCGTCGCAATGTGGAAATAATTTTTTTCGTGTGCGT
>JABASF010002665.1:0-13561 GCA_019776145.1 Harlomillsia oculata
TACTAATGCTTAAATGCTCTTGTACAGATGAACCATACACATAATTAGTGGAATATATAGTATATAGTAGTATAATCCATTTTTTAAAAATCGTCAACAGTACTATCAAGTGGCATCAGTCATCATCTATGCACCTGACGACGTTACAACCGAGATGTTAACAGCATTTGAGAGCACGTTTGACTGGACAACAAACGTAGAATTCGGAGGTATTCATCACAATTTTATCGAGCACTTGGAAAACGTGTTCGGAAGACATGGACGAATTGGCTATAAATATCCTTGTTCTCTGATGTACATGCATCGTGAGAAAGCTGCCAATTTGAATTTGAAGTACGAAGGGTAAGGGTCAAAAGCCAAATGATTATAAACATCATTGACATTTCAGTTCTGAAACTATGAAAGGCATAAAATTGTTTTCTTTTCACAGAGAAGTAGATATTTCCAACGTAAAAGAACTTGAGATGAAGGATGCTATTGAAGTTGACAGAAATTGGAAATTCGCAAGTGAAGGAACCTTACAACATGTTCAAGAATCTATTCAGTTCATTGGATCCGCTGGAGTATACGTCCGAGATGACAATCAGGGTGAAAAGCTAGTTTGTGGTGCCATTTTGTCAGCGTATGGATCAGTGAATGCTTTGTTCACTAACGAAAGTTATCGACGCAAAGGCTTGGGTCAACTTGGAATGAGAGCCATATCAAAGCACATGGCAGAGATTGGGTACACACCCGTTACCGAAGTCGAAAAAGACAATGATGTATCGTACAACCTTCTCCTAAAGACTGGATTTGAAAAATGTTATGAAACTTATTGGTTAGATTTCCTCCCAAATGAAAATTGATTGTTTGAAATAAATGATCCAGAGTCTATACGACATGAACATATAATTGAGAGATTTATATAGTAGTGTTGATCGTTGATCATTTCATTTCCGCCAAATCTATGTCAATATATTGCAGCCTTGGACAACGGGACATAAACTAATTTTACAATTAGCGACAGTTGATGTATTATAAAAAAAACCATTGCATCCCTATATTTAGTCCGTACATACACAGGAAAGGATCCGAGTCATCCGAGTCGTACGAGAGTTACGATTTTACGGTAGCCTGAATCTTGGAGACGTCCGTGCTGTTCTAAAAATCTCATAATGTTGCACAGTCTCTTAAACCAGTTAATTTTAATGTAGTTACATTGCATCTGAGAGGCATAAGTTAAGTTGCCGCTGAATTTTTATTTTGGAATATCATGGAAGTCAGCTATGAAATTCCATCAATGCCACAAATTAATTTGGAATGAATATACAATAAAAATAGGTCAGCCATGGATAAGCTAAGATTTTGTGTTACCAACAACAATATAAACTGTAATAAGCTCATCTATCTGTGAATACGTGAATACGTACTAAAGTAATACCCTTTTATCTAGATTTATCACTCCTGCGTCCTGTCCTGCAAATTGCTTGACTCGTGCCGTGCCCTCCTCATCGGTTCACTTTGATCCCTTATCGCTCTCAAAGCCTGGATTTTTTCATAATTTAAATTCCATTACACAAGTTTGAAGAATTAAAAATCTACTAGGGTCAGTCAGTCAGTAGTCTGCTCAGTTGCTCAGGTGCACCGTGCACGTGCACAGGCACAAGCATTGTTTTTATTTTTATTCCCATTCTGATAAACTATCGAAAAAGATGAGTCCAACATAAAAAAAACCGTAAAATTAAACATTTTATGAAACACTACAACTTTATTAAACTGACATATTACATTAGTAGACAGTAATGCAGTAACAGTATACAATATTATTTATACGCTACGCACTAACTAGTAAACGAGATAAAGGTTAAACTACATGTAAAAGTAAACTTATGAAAGTAATTGCTGAAATATTTAAGGTGCGAGATGACATATTCATCCCACTCACAAATATTAAAGTTGCGAATTAAATCATGACGAATTAAAGGTTACGTAGAAATCCACGCAAACAGCTAACGACTTGTTCTATTGAGCTTGAATTTTGGAGATGATTAATCCATTTCGACATCAGGAAAGTCATCATCTGTATAAGATAACATAGAGGATACAAGATTAAACAATGAACGAACCTATAACTGAACGTAATCATTTCATTTCCGTACCTTCAAGTTCCTCTGGAGCGTCCTCCTCATCATCCTCTACATCATTCGTAGTATTATTTTCCGGGCTTTCATGTGGAGCAATGTTGTCACCGGTGTCATCCTCATCCTCGGAAGAATCATCGGCATTAAATGGTTGAGAGTTCAAGACATCGCCGTGCAGATCCCTGTGTTTCAAGTTTCCGACCCAAAAGGCTCTGCTTACTCCTAATTTAGCCATTGTCTCCCTCATTTTAAAGACTAATGTCTCCGTTGATTTTTTGAGCATGGGGACAAATTTCATCAAGAAAACTTCTTTCTTGACCTAATAAGTAATAACATTCATAATCAATATTATTAAAATTAACACGTTCATTTTTCCTACAGAAAATAATAGTGTTTTTGGAATACAAAGTATATTATTACCTTAGTGTCATCGCATGCGTATTGAATTCTTCGAGTTGGTATCTGTAAAGATTTGCAAAATGATTGCGCTTCATCAATGTCTCGCTTCCACATCTCCGGAAGCAAAGGAATTGCTCCAACGATGAAGGCATCAATGAAAACCCGGGAATGCTATGAATATAATTTGACATTAAAATCAACATTTTGTTTTAAACTTTCAGGGCATATCAAAACGTGCGGATGCGTACCCGGAGCAGTGGAAGCAAGATCGTTTTGTGTTGAATGACCATTGTCACATTAATCAACGTTTCAAATATGCGCAATGGTTTGTGCCAGAATTGTAATCCTGTGTTCAAATCAACCTTTTTCCTTCCCTAGAACAATTAAAATCATGCCAATTAATAAACGTTTGAATGCTCAAAAATGCATTAGCATTAGCACATTTTAGTTAATGACTTGCATATTTTGACACGTGGTGAGAAGTAGTTGCAAACATGGTAGAATACCAATTGTGAAAATTGGCTGGTGTACACGTTTTGTACATGGATTCTCGTGGAACCCCGCCTGTGGCGTCTGAAGGAATTAACTTTTTGCACAAATGGTAAACGACATCAATTGGATCAGAATTCACATGAAACCATAAATTCAAGCACAACATAATATCCGCAGATGCCAACTTCCATGTGCGAGAAAGATATCCTTTCACCACAGACTCTGCAAAAAATTAACAACGAAACACTTAAACTGTTTGGCATCCAACAACAAAAAGAACATTAGCTACTCCTTTACTGCCATTACCAATAGCGTCGCCCAACGATTCATTCGAGGGAATAATTTTGAAAACTACTTCAAGTAATTTCAAATGTTCCATAGCAGTAGCAGAGTCCTTTAGAAAATCTGCAGGATTAATCAAGAAGGTAGATAGATGTTCAGTTATTTCAGACGGAGAAAGAGTCTTGGCCCTTTCCTTGTCAGTTAAAATGTGTCCACCGATGGTAACCAAAGCTTCATTCAACTTGATCTTTGAAGTTGCTTTGTCGAGCTTGGTAATGGCGTCGAAGTAAGCCGTTAAAACTTGAAGCAATAGTCGCAAACACACTTCAACCTGCTTTTCCATTTCACTTCCCAAACTCTGACTCGGAGATTCCTATAAATTCAGAAATATGGCGATAAAACGGTAATTAAGACAAGTGACTGAACGAATGAATGGTTTAGAGCATTACACTATAAATTGTAGTTATGGTTCTCAAATGAATGCAAATCCAAGAGAGAAAGTTCGGAATCTTGAAGATTCTGAGAGCCAACTGCCCATCTTGAAACTGACGCAATGCTTCAAGTAGCAAAAGAATGAGAATGTCCGGTGTCATCTTCTCCACAGTTTTTAAAAGTAACTTCGTGCAGGGCTTAGAATTCAGGTTCTGTAGGACAGTTTCGATGTCCTCAGTTTGCACCGTTAGCTCAAATTGACGTTTCAGCAGCGAAAACACCTAAGTCAAATGTAAAGTTAGATAAAAACGAAACAAGACTCCGTAAGTACAAATTACTAATTAACAACGTGCCTGGAGTCCAAAACGTCGCAAATGTGGAAGGACGAATTTCGGCTGAATTTGAGTGTCCAAGGCCTTTGTGGTTTTGTAAACGTAGTTCGTGTCTCTATCACCACTGTCGTTTTCATCGTCTACTGATGGCTCATCGCTATTCTTCTTCGACTTTTTCTTCCCCTTACCCTTTCCTTGCCCTTTGACTTTCGTACTGGACGCTTTTGATGATTCTCCTTGTTTCACTCTCCCCCGTGAAGGATCAGGCAGAGCAACAGAAGTCTTCTCAGTGATATATGCCAACGGAAGGTCCATGAAATCTTTGAAATGTCGAACCAAATATTTTTGAAGCAAGACGACATTATGGATTCGATACCACACTTTCAAACGAAGATCATAGTCTTTCTCTTCAATAAAGGTTGAAATGGATTCACGGAGAAAGTTTATTGACAAAGTCAAATACTTCCCCAGGTGATAACGTTGACCGTGTGACAGTCCTTCCAAATTTTCCACATCACAGTAAACTGAATAAAAAATATTGAAAGTTAACAGATGCTCAATAATTCACGTATAGGTACAAAAAGGAACAAAACTTACGTCCAAGAGAAGGAATATTCAAGGGACACCCGAGTATTCCATCGATTTCAGTGAGACTTCCATTGTTAGCGCGTCGTTCTAGAGCCCCAACGATTCGAATATGAGCCGGAATCACTCCAGCACTCAAAGTGTTCACCACATCTTCAAAAGTCAGGACATAATTCTTCTGCATTTCATAGTTTGCACTAAATGCTAACTTCATTTGTAGATTTTCCTTCCCAAGTTGAAGGCGAACTGCTTGAGCATCAGTCAGTTCCCGAGTCCAGCATTTCTATAATAAACATTAATTTAGAACATCACAGCACAGTACGGCACTTGGTACTACACTTTAATGTTACATTAATTTGAATTTATTGCCTCAAATTTCTTTTTAAATTCCACTCTGAACTTTTGTGTAACACTTTTGGGTAGCGTATCAATCAAGCTTGCAACATCGTCGAAGAAGATCGAGCACGAATCCTCCTCATGCTCTACAAATGACCAGGCCAAGCTAAGTAGGTCATTTATTAAATCTGAACAAACGTTTCATTACAAATTAATTCGAGTTCACAAAAATAAGCGATTATAATCTGATATTAGCAATCATTTTCCATAAAGCAATAATGTAACACCAACAACATACGTTCATCCTGTGGTTCTTTCTTAGCAAGTTCAGTTACGGTTGCCACTACGCCTAAAACCCCGTAGCACCGGATTGTTGACGACGTGTGTGAAAGTTGTTTGCGAAGCATTATGTTAAATTCGAGATTAAATGAAGAGTCGCGATCGTTTTGAGGAAAGACAGCAAGCATGGCCAGAATTGACATAACTGAACGAATCTCTCTGGAAGTGAACCGATCCACGTATTCCATAAGGTTCTATAAAAAGAAGCATCATTTAAATGTTAACCGTTTGACCGTAAATCAAATGAATCCAACGAAAATGAACACTAACCATGACATGTGCCGAAAACAACACCAACTTTTGAGGATCATCAGAAGCAATTTTGTTTAGGATTTCCAATGCTTTATCTCGACTTGTACTTTTCCCAGTAGCAGCCAAACTGACCAAGTTTCCAACAATTGTTTGCCGTTCCATCATAGACATTCCCTTGAACATTTTTCTGTTGGTGCGTAAACAAAACACCACATAATATCATTAATCACTACATTACAGTCCAAATAATGTATAACTAAAAACAAATTATTAGGTTAGGTTAGTTTAGGCTAGCAGAGGTTAGACAGTTAGACCGTTATACTACGACAGTTTAGATTAGACTAGGATAGCGTCTAAGCTTAGCTATGTTAGGTTAGTTTCGTTTACGTTAGTTTAGCTTAGGTCTATTAGTTCATTACATTACGATCAGAGAGGCAACATCGTGTTCTCCAGAACTGTCCCTAGATCGAAGACGACTGTCACAGTGGTTTGATAATGCCTGAAAATTTCTTCCGATAACCTAAAATTCGAAATTGTATTAATTATGCGTTAAGGAGAAACTTGGGAGATGGAATGTTGGAAATATGAAAATCATTATTAAAGCACCTGTAAACCGTAATCGAATACTTCTTCTAACGGTTCCAAGATCAAGTTCTTTTTTGAGAAAAGAAAATCGACGAATTTAGGGGACTGGTACTTTGCACAGCATAGAAGAACAATGAAATCCAAAGCATGAATGTCTTCATCATCAAGCATGGCCTGTTTAACAATCTACAACGTACAACACAAACAGTTATTATTAGATTACAATCTTGAGTGAAAGTGAAAGCCATGCCTGAACGTTGTATATGTATAACACAATTCGACAAACCTTGAACCAAACAGAAACAAGCTCTTTGTTCATAGCTGCACATTCCAATGCATCGTAGACAGCAGTTAATTGAGCATCCGTGCTTTCATTTTTAGGTAAGTTTTCAAGTTTGGTTTTCAATGATAGTTTTCCGCGTAGCTCCGGAATTATCTTTATTCAATATAAGATTACAAAATTTAACTAATAAATCCAATTAGAACCACACTAACTTAGCGTACATTGTTTGCATACTAACTTACTTCCTGCAAGACATCTAAGTCACGAATTTTGAAGAAGTAGTTGATGTACGATGGTAATTCCAACAGTGACGTAGTGATCATCTGCTGCAATGCTGCAGTACGAATATCTACCCAATCATGTTGCTGAACATCCAAATTCGACAGACAATCAAGTAAACCTGGAGTAGCAACCACTTTTCCTCTTTCACACAATTTCCTAAAGTGAAACACATGATTATTATTGTGATGTATACAAACACACGACACACCGTTTGCATGAAAAGTACAATGAAAAATGATCAGGAACTTATGAATGCATTTACTGAAGTTTCCGGGAAATCTTTGCATGGACGGAAAGCGGAATGATCTCTGGGAGAAATCGAATTAGCTCCTTCTGAATGACCTCGTTCGCCGTTTCAATAATGTCCATCATTTGTTTAGCAATACTCTCAGGATCGATTATTGGGAGCCATCGTAATTGCTGTAAAACTCGAACAACAAACTCCACGTCGAACCTAGATCTGTGAACAAAATGTGAACAGTTTCATTGTAAGCTGCACTAATAATAATATACCAATAAAGTTAGAATAAAATATGATGATGATGATACATACCTAGCCATCACGCTGGATTCAGCAAGATAATTTAACACAACTTTCAACACGTGGGGTTGCAGATAATTAACACCCAGAAGACAACACAGCAAGCTCGGTTGATTTCCGTCGTTATCTTGCAGCTGAAAATAAGTACTCAGAGTTAGTAACATTTCTTGTAAGCCATACTAGATACTACTCACAAATTCGTACTACTGATTGATACACATAAAAATGACAACATACAACTGTAGGAGTCAACGCATGAGCAAAATTTTCCTTGTCATCAAAGTACTTTCTCATTGATGCTACAAACACAGTAGCTTGATTTTCCAGACGATGTATTTCTTTCTCACAACAATCCTTCAGCCATTTGTCAAAGTTTTTGCGAAACTCTGCACTTTCGATAACTGTACAAACAAACAGCATTCACTAAGATTAACCAATTCCAACATACAAGTAATGATGAAATTGACAAAATGTTTGTTCTTACTAATATGATTTTTCGGCTTCCCAATGATGAATTGATTCTGTTGAAGAACAGACGTGAAGTCAGCATGTCCAGAAGGTGCGGCAATAACAACAGGTTGATTCGTAGTCACTGGAACTGGGGTTGGAGTTGCTTCCATTTCATCATCCGATCTCTCAAATACGTCTTGTTCTTCTTCATGTTCTACTGTTCTACTTCGTTTTGGACTTGGAGACCCATTTGACTGATTGTCACCATTGTTTACTCCATTTGACTGATGGTCACCATTGCTTCCTCCATTTGAAGTCTCCGTCTCGTTCTCAGTGTTGTTCATGGCACCCACAGCTGTAGAATGCCAAACATCTCGTGCTGTTGTAATTGCACCAGGTGATGCATCCGCTGATATATTCAGCTTGGACTTCCGCTTACTCAAGCCGATTCTTCTCATTGTATCGGCTTATTACCAATCAAATCTATGAAAAACATAAATTAATAAAATCTCAGCNGCTTATTACCAATCAAATCTATGAAAAACATAAATTAATAAAATCTCAGCCAAAATTCAATTCGAAAAAACTCCAGAATTTATGAAAACATTTCCTTGACATAATCTTCAATCACGAGCCATCAGGATCACGACCAAATAAACTAAATCTTCAACTATCAATTCTATTAAACCTCTTTGTTCTCGTTTCTAGTCTGTCTTCTTTATCCCTTATTACCCTTTGTAATTCAAATGATTTAGTTAATAATGACAGTAGCCGTAAAACCTCCTATTCGTATATTAAAAAGATTAAAAACCGATTCTATGCTCAGTCGTCACTACCAAACTAAGTTCTTTAACTCAAAAAACATGAAAACGTTACAATGAAAACCTCGGAATCACCATTTTCGGTCCAAAACGAGTAAAACCCCTGTGTTCGATGAAAAATGAATAACGACTTACGACGAAAACATCTTTTGAAAAACTAAAAGTTCCGACCAAAAGTACCTAAAAATGTAGATGACCTCACCTCTGACCTGAACCTGTCAAATAGTTGAACACACGACCCGTAACAAAAGACACGTCTTCTCACTGCAACGATGTGAATGAGACTGACTGAGCCGACTTCCCGCACTCTCGCTTTGGTGTCCCCGTTTAAATTCTCCATTCCCTTCTTGTGTTTCCCATAACGCCAAGTTTGAACTTGTTTTGGTTTTGCTGCAGCTGCCGAGCTGCCTTCAACCTTTTGTATTTTGGTTTTTGGTATATTTCTCACGTGTTTTGTCGCTTTGGTTCCACGAATATTGGCTTTTCTGTCAGCTGAAAGGAAAGTTGTCAAAATGCAAAATCGAAAGTATAGTATAAAATAAGGATTACTGTGTCTCTTCTGACGAAACATGTCCCCGTTCAAATTCTCCATTCCCTTCTTGTGTTTCCCATAACGCCAAGTTTGAACTTGTTTTGGTTTTGCTGCAGCTGCAGAGTGCAGAGCTGCCTTCAACCTTTTGTATTTTGGTTTTTGGTATATTTCTCACGTGTTTTGTCGTTGGTTCCACGAATATTGGCTTTTCTGTCAGCTGAAAGGAAAGTTGTCAAAATGCAAAATCGAAAGTATAGTATAAAATAGGCCAAAAATTCGCGATTCAGTTTCATTTAATTAACAAGATAGCAACATTTGGTAATTCATCGCACTTCTGTAACCCGGTTGTAGTAATGTTTAGCTCTTCGTGACTGTGTTATATTTCCAACGACAACGAGACCACCACGCAAAGTAAAAATTAAATTAAGGCGTAATTTGACATAAATAAAGGAATGATTAGATGCGTGTCGCGTGCGATCGCGACTCGGAAGTACGTGGACATGTTTCGTCAGAAGAGACACAGTAATCCAGATAATGAGACGAGTCGGGGAATTCACTCTGGCTCCGACAACTCCGGCTTGACGACCACACCCAAAGACATGCCAAATAATGCTCTCAGTCACGGCAAACCTAATAGTTCGAAAATGACTTCCTCAGCGAAAGGAAACGAAGAATCGGTCAAAAATGGACATTTTGATTTTGATTTGTTTGTCATTGGAGGTGGGTCGGGTGGAATTGCTTGTAGCAAGGTGAGATTTCATGATGTCATTTCATGTCAATACGTACCGGCACCAAGAACATCCTTTAATAGTCTTTGTTATGTTTCGTTTCAGGAAGCAGTCAAACTGGGACTTAAGGTGGCATGTGCGGATTTTGTTGACCCGAGTGCAAAAGGTACGACTTGGGGACTTGGTGGCACTTGTGTCAATGTCGGCTGTATTCCAAAGAAGTTGATGCACCAAGCTTCGCTTTTGAACGAAGCCATTGAAGACGCGTCTCATTATGGATGGACTTGGAATGTTGGGGTCAAACCGGAAGGTGAAAATTCACAGTCGGAGGAGATGAGCTCAAATGGAACAACGACACCGTTAATAACTGTTGCTGATGCTATTTGTAAGTCACAATATGAACAAAGGTCAATCTGATGGTCGCTGTATGAATTTCGTGAAAGCATTTCTTTGACTTTCAGCCAAATCTGTTGGTCAGCCAGTGGATTCGAAGGTAATTCAAAGCCTGGAAAGTCGAATGCAAGTAAAGGCAAGTCATAAATGGTCCATACTAGTCAGCAATATCCAAGACCACGTAAGAAGTTTGAATTTTGGATATCGATCCCAGTTTCGAGAAAAAGGTATTACATACCTCAATGAAAAGGTGACGTTTAGGGAAAAAAATTCAGTCGAGGTAAAGCTAAAGTGTAAGCGGAAATGAATTTAGTGAGTTTCATTAGTCATTTATGTCTTTATGTCATATTGTTTCTTTGCATACATTTTAGACGACAGATCGTAAAGGGAAAAAGACAGTACGTACGGCTAAGAATTTTTTAATAGCTGCCGGGGGAAGACCAAATTATCCGGACATCCCGGGTATTAACCATTGCATTACGTCAGATGACATTTTTAGTTTAAGTTATAATCCTGGAGTCACATTGTGCGTTGGAGCAAGTTACATAAGTTTAGAATGTGCCGGATTTTTGAAATCTCTCGGCTTTCCAGTAACAGTACTTGTAAGTGAATGTTAATATTCTGTATACCAGAAGATCATAAATCATGACGATACGTTGGAATTATATGAAAAATATTATTTTTAACTCTCTTTTGGTTACGTAGGTTCGGTCTATCCTTCTCCGTGGCTTCGACCAACAAATGGCGGAAACTATTGGAAAAACTATGGAAGCCCGAGGTATTCAGTTCATTTACAATTCTGTTTTGGACAACATTGAGTTACTTGAACCTGCAACGGAAGATAACCCACCACGGTTAAGAGTAGCAATTCGGAATCAAAATAAACAAGTTGAAACAATGGATGTTAATACTGTTTTGCTTGCGATTGGGCGCAGTCCAAACACAGCTTCATTAGGCTTGCAAAATGCTGGAGTGGCAACCGATCCTGAGTAAGTGTACATTTGACCTTGTGTACATCGAAAGTCGAAATTTTTATCTCACTGGGTACACGTGCTAACCTCTATTCTTTTGTATTTTGCACAGATCTTTCAAAATTCTGACAGATACTGAGGAACGAACATCGACAAATCATATCTATGCTCTTGGAGATATTGCCAAAGGCCGACCGGAATTGACACCGGCTGCTATTTATGCAGGCATACTTTTGGCTAGGGTAAATTTTCATGACTTGTATCCTTTTGATTGATTTAACTATCATGAAGACTAATACGAATCGCTTGTATTCTTCTAGCGCTTGGCCGGAAAGTCCACTAAAGTCGTAGATTATAATAATGTACCGACGACAGTCTTCACACCATTGGAATACGGATGTGTCGGGCTCAGTGAAGAAAAAGCGATTGAATGTTTTGGGGAAGATGACATTGAGGTATATCATACTAATTTCACACCATTGGAAGCGACAATACCTCACCGGGACGAAAACTCAAGCTACGTAAAAATCATATGCAAGAAAAGTGATGACGTAAGAATGCAATAAGATATTGTTTATCTGCGAAATTCGATCAGGACATCTATTGCCATAAATAACTTATGTACGTCTTCTTCATTTAGGAACGTCTTCTAGGATTTCATTATTTGGGACCTAATGCTGGGGAAGTTACACAGGGATTTGCAGTCGCATTACGAATGAACGCTAAGAAATCTGATTTGGACGATACTATAGGAATTCATCCAACTTGCGCTGAAGTAAACCCCTTTTATGAGATTTATTCAATTCATTATTTCCTGGTATAGTTGATTAATTCATATCTTTTACGCTTGTGTATCGTTCAAATTACAGTTGATGACTTCAATGGAGATTACCAAATCTAGTGGTGAAAGTCCATTAAGAACAGGATGCTGAGGTTAAAGAACGCTAGCTTGATTCGTGAATATCTTTCATGAATCAGCTAGCACAACTTCAAAATCTTTCACCTTCATATTACTAAAATTGGTGGATTTTTACAGTCACTCTATGACGATTGAGCTTTAAACCCTAAACTGTAGGGATGGTTTAATCTGATTCTCTGGTGGCTGTAGCCTATCCAAACCAAAACCAACATTCATGCTTCTCCGCTATGTGATCAAATGTACTGTAACGAATGTTAACGATGAATAAAAGTATTAGTCAACTTTATTGCAACAAGAAACAAAGTATCCAGAATAATGTACACTTGATTTATAGTACAATCCCTAAAAGTGGACCCAACAAAGGAATAGGAAATACCAATGTCCTCAAGAGTGCCAACAGAGCGTTCAACAGTCCACCGACGATTCCGCGCTTTTGTTTAGGCTTGAAAGAAGTCCCTTCATTTTCGGATGAATCAATTATGTTAGTACCATTATAATCACCGCCGAATGATTCCAGTAGAGAGAGGACATAAGCGTCATTGGTCAGAGTTGTGGGATTTGCATTTTTGTCGGTAGGAATGCTTTCGTTCTTCGTAAGAGGTGGATTCTTCAGTGGATCAGACTCAACCAATGTTGAAACTATCATGAAATGTTAAAATGTTAGATTTTCTATAATTTTGTAAATCTAAATAGTGCATGAAAGCAATAATGAATGTTTACCATCGCCAGTACTGGAAGGTGTAAGTGTAACCGATCGCTGCTCTGTTAGCGTCAATGACAAGGCAGCAATCAGAATCAATTTTACCCAAACTGCCATGTTATCACTTATCAGATATCGATATATAATCACAATGAGACAACTTTCTTTTAACAATTCAAAATTCTATATTCGTTCAAATAATATTAAACCCATAGGCCGAAATTCTTTGCCTTAAATACCATCTTCCAGCTCAAAAACTATTGCGAAACTGGCTTTTTTCTTCCTATGTAAATCTCATTACCTGATCTTCCAAAATTTCATAGGATTTGATGTATAGTGTAAGTGTAACCTAACCTAACTTAACATACAACCGAGTGAAAATCTTTAATGTTCTATGAGTATTTTGTTCATCTGGGAAAAGAAAAGCTTGAAATCACAAGAGAACATCATGTTTCTTTTATCTTACAACGCATCATTAAAGTATCATTGTTGCACTAATTATTAAATCACAAACGGCATTCTGGAGTGCGTGCAATTCTCACGGAGTCACCACGCGTTGTGGGCGTTCGCTGGAGTCTCAAACATTTCATCTGCATTGCCTAACTGCGATCAGACGTTGTTCTCGTTTCGTTACCCTATAATTAATGATTGCATTACAAATCTCATCGACTTAAAATGCGGATCAAATAACTTTATTTTTAAAACTTTGCAACTGTTTGCAATACCGTTTAATCGGTGGGTTTGGGCGCCAAATTATAGTACTTCATTTTTATGCTAAGCTTCTGGA
>JABASF010002666.1:0-13554 GCA_019776145.1 Harlomillsia oculata
AAACATAATGAATTTATTGGCTCATATGAAGTTTATCAAGGCCAACTCGTCACGTTATTAAAATTTGCAAATCCACCCAGTATCGCATTACCGGTATTACCAATATAAGTTAACACGCCGACTAAAGGGGCTGTTACACACGGAGAAATTACTAATGTAGATAAACAACCCATCAATGCGACTCCGATGTAATTGCCTCCTTGTTGACGATTGGTAATTTTTATGAGTTTTTCATGCCAACTTGTAGGGAGGCGTAATTCATAAAAACCGAATAAAGAAAACGCTAGAAAAACAAAAATTGCACAAACACCTATAATAACCCAAGGACTTTGTAAAAAAGCTTGTAAGTAACTGCCTGCTAAACCCGCGAACACACCTGCAATCGCATAGGTGAGTGCCATTGCCAGTACATAAGTTAAAGACAAACTAAACGCTTTCGCAGTAGTTAATTGTTTTTGTCCTAAAATGATTGCCGATAGCACTGGAATCAATGGTAAGACACAAGGAGTCAGTGATAGCAATAAACCAAAACCAAAAAAACTAATCAATGTCCAAAAAATATTGTGTCCAGCTAATATACTCAAAATTTTACTCTGTTCACTAGCTGTTTTTATCGTTCCGTGCATTTCATCTTTAATGGAAGAATTTGATTTTATGTCGGTCTTTTGATTAATACCGCTAACAGACGGTCCAGAATGGGTTAATGTAATATGCTTTGTCACTGGTGGATAACAAAAACCCGCGATGGCGCAACCTTGATAATGGATGACCATGTCAAGACTTTTATCTGGCAGTGGATTTGCAAATTTTAATAACGTGACGAGTTGGCCTTGATAAACTTCATATGAGCCAATAAATTCATTATGTTTAATAATTCCCTTAGGAAAAATAACTGAACTAATTTTTATAGGCGTTGTTTCGAAGTGTATTTTATTCTTATATAGATAATAGCCTGGTTTGATAGTCCAATGTGCAGTCAGCGTTTTATTATTTAAACGTTGTACTGAAACTTGAAAAACTTGATCCGCTGATGCAGGTTTTTGCAGAGCAAAAACAGGTACTATGAATCCACTCAAGCTTAAACTGAAGACAACAACTTTTGAAAACTTTTTTAAATTAAACAAAATGAATCTTCCTATAAGTTAAGAAAATTAAGAGTATCACGCACTAATACTAGATAGACCCTTCCAAGCAATTTTTCTAGAAAATTCTAGCAAAAAACAAAAACATGCTAAAATTTTTAAGAAGAATTAGGTCTTAATCTCAATGTGAGGCTAAAGAAATTCAAAAAAACCGCCAAAAGACGCTTGTCGCAACCCCTTAGCTACTATATCATGGAAACTCCTCTGACCTAGTCAAGACTCAAAGGATAATGTATATGCAAAATGCACTTGATCAACTTCCTGTTCTACCTATCCAGGTTGCTAGCGCTGGCACACCACAACAGCCGCTAAAGACTTATGTTGAACAGGCTTTAGAAAATTACTTTTCGCAATTAGACGGTAATTCGCCTTCTAATCTGTATGGCCTAGTTTTAGCTGAGGTTGAATCTCCTTTATTAGAAGTGGTATTACGCCAAACTCGTGGAAACCAAACCAAAGCAGCTAAATTGCTAGGTATCAGTCGCGGTACTTTACGCAAAAAATTAAAACAATGCGACCTTGCCTAGATAATATAGTCCAGTAATTAAACCTTCCGTTCATATAAAAAAAAATAACAACAATAAAAAAATAAATGCCTTTAACAACAAGAAAAATCTATTTTAACTGGATATTTTGGTTTTTCATTGGAAATACCTTATTATTTTGGGGAATTGGCTTGTATTATCTTGCCAATATTATCCCCTTTCATTTATCGGTTTCTACTCTACCCAATCAATTGATTGCATGTTTGTTTTTATTCTGTGCATTTATTGGTCAGCTTGGTTTATTTGCTTGTATTGCTGCAATTATTCCTATTCTTATTGTTATTTTTTTTCCAAAAAAAATTTTTATTCTTACTGTTTCTGTCATCATAGGCTTTCTAGTTGCTTATTTACTATGCATTGATACCTTTGTATTTAACCAGTATCACTTTCATTTAAATGGCGTAATTTGGGAATTGTTTACAGGAGGACAAGCCAATGAAATATTTGATATTTCCTGGCTAGAATGGCTAACGATAGGCTTATTATCCAGCTTATTATTTGTTTTAGAAATAGGTCTAGCCTTATTTATTTGGAAAAAGCTACGCCACCAAGCTTTTTCCTTACATTACCCTATTGGAATATTAGCTTGCCTGGTATTTTCTTATTATATGCTGGCATTACTAATCAAAAGTTCCACAGCATTGGCACTTAACCAACAAGCTTACACGATACCACTCTATTATGAATTCTTAGCCAAATTATTACCTGGTAAACAAGCATTAGCTGAACTAGAAAGCCTTTATCGTTCAGACTTTGTAGAAATCAATCATACCAATCAAAAACTCAATTACCCTTTGCATCCACTCGTTTATAAATCGCCTAAAAAACCTATTAATATCGTTTTCATTCTGATCGACAGCTGGCGTTTCGATAAATTAGATGCGACCACCACGCCGAATATTTATCGTTTTGCTCAACAAAGTTGGCAATTTCAAAAACATTTCAGTGGAGGAAATGGAACTCAACCTGGCCTTTTCTCTTTATTTTATAGTTTACCTGCTACCTATTGGTCAGCCACAATCACTCAACATAAAGAACCTGTATTTATGAATAAACTGGTTGCTGAAAATTATCATCTGGGAATTTTTAGTAGCGCCACACTGCTTGCCCCTCCCTTTAACCAAAATCTATTTGCAAATATAAAAAAACTAAAAACCTCAACCTTAGGAAATACACCTTACATTCGAGATAAACAGATTACCAAAGAATTCGATCAATTTATCAGTCAAACTTCTTCACCTTTTTTTAGTTTTTTATTTTATGACGCAGCACATAGTTTCTGCGTAGGAAATAATCCAGTCTCTGTGTTTCAACCCAGCATCGCCGTTTGCGATCGTTTAACTTATACGAAACATACCGACCCTATACCCACCTTAAATCGTTATAAAAATGCCTTATATTATATTGACCAATTAGTAGGACGGAATTTGGCTTTATTAAAAAAACGTCACTTACTTAATAACACACTCGTTCTTATCAGTTCAGATCATGGTAATGAATTCAACGATAATCATTTAGGATATTGGGGACATGCAAGTAATTTCACCCGTTTCCAAACACAGGTTCCCTTGATCATTCATTGGCCAGGTCAAAAGCCATTAAGTGTTCAACATAGGACAAGTCACTATGATATAATGCCAACCTTGCTTGCTCGAATCTTTGGTTTGCAAAACTCTAAAACGGATTACAGTATAGGTCTGTCATTATTTAATAAAACCCACCCTGATTTTTTATTAATAAATAGCTATACAAATTTAGGTTTAGTAAATAATAAACAAATAATCACCATTTTCCCTTCAGGTTATTATCAAATTCAAAACCTTCACGCTAAGATGTTACCAGGTGAATTATTACCCATGAAAAATGTCTTAGCTGCTTTAGAATTAACCCATCGTTTCTACTCATTAAGAAAAAATTGAGTTTATTGCTTGACAGGTTCGGTGTGGCTTTAGCACAATAGGCCACTCTTTGACTCTGTAACTCAGATGGACAATGAACAAGAAAAAAACGCCTTTTTTTCTTATGAACATACGAAGCTGGATTGTGTTGCGCTGGAAGGGAAAGAAGCACAGGCAAAACTGAAGAGATTTAAGGCTATGTAGCTCAGTTGGTTAGAGCACAGCATTCATAATGCTGGGGTCGGTGGTTCGAGCCCACCCATAGCCACCAACAATTATCTAAAAATTGTTTTGCACTTATTGATTAATAATTAATTTTGTAGAATCGCTTGCATAGCAATTTGTCGCATGATATCTAAAGCTTCAGATAATTGTGCAACAGGGAATACCGTCATTCCATTAATTATTTGTTTACTCATATTGGCTTTGGGAATAATCGCTGACTTAAAACCATGTATGGATGCATCGCGTAAACGTTCTTGACCATTCGGTACAGGACGGATTTCTCCAGATAAACCGACTTCACCAAATACCAAACAATCTTCAGGAAAAGGTTTGTTCTGTAAACTAGATAATACTGCTAAGAGAACAGGTAAATCAGCAGCGGTTTCCAACAAACGCACACCACCGACAACATTAATAAAGACATCTTGATCATATGTCATAACACCCGCATGCCGGTGCAATACAGCTAACAGCATGGCTAAGCGATTACTTTCTAAACCCACAGTCACACGACGTGGATTGCCTAACTGACTATGATCAACTAAGGCCTGCACTTCCACCAATAAAGGACGACTACCCTGCCATGTCGCCGTAACAAGACTACCTGAAACCGAAAGACCCGATCGTGACAATAGCATTGCTGAAGGATTACTGACTTCACGTAATCCCTTTTCAGTCATGACAAATACACCCAATTCATTCACTGCACCAAAACGATTTTTTACCGACCGTATCAAACGATGTCGACTATCTGACTCACCTTCAAAATACAAAACAGTATCTACCATATGTTCTAAAACACGGGGACCGGCAAGTGAGCCATCCTTCGTCACATGCCCAATTAAAAATAAAGCGATACCGGTTTGCTTAGCCATACGTGTCAACTGCATAGCACTTTCTCTCACCTGCCCAACAGCACCAGGAGCAGATTGAAGTAAATCAGTATACATAGTTTGTATTGAATCAATCACCAAAACTTGGGGTTTTTCCTGTAAAGCATGCGTTAAAATACTTTCAACCCGCGTTTCAGTCAGTAAACGAATTCTCTTTTGTGGCAATTCTAAACGCTGAGCACGTAATGCCACTTGTTGGAGAGATTCCTCTCCAGTAATGTAAAGTACACCATAATTTTCACTCAATTGGCAGAGACTCTGCAGGAGTAAAGTAGATTTACCGATACCTGGATCACCACCCATTAGAATTACAGAACCCGGAACTATACCTCCACCAAGAACCCTATCCAGCTCTTTAATTTTTGAAGAAAATCGTTCTATTTCACTAAACTGAATATTTTTCAGATCAGTTATTTTTGTATTGGCAGCTGCATAGCCACTCATACGAGGCAAAGCACGAGACGATGGAACACGCTCTTCTAACAGACTATTCCAAGCATGGCATTCACCACATTGCCCCGACCATTGTAAAAATTGTCCGCCACAGGATTGACAACTATAAATACGTTTCTGTTTAGTCATGTTGCTCTTCCTGTAATAATTTTTGTACTGCGCTTATTAAATCAGGAAAAACAGGGATTTCATTGACTAATTCCCGATTATTTAATAGGGTTTGTTCACCATTGCCCGTTAAAACCAAAATAGGTTGGCAGCCGACATTAAAAGCCGCTTTGATATCACGCAAAGAATCACCAATGGATATAATTCCTCTTAAATCGATTTGATAATAATCAGCAATTTGTTCAAATAAGCCTATGCCTGGCTTTCGGCAACTACAATGATCGTCAGGATGATGCGGGCAGTAAAAAATCTTATCTATCCTTCCTCCTAATGGCATTAAAGAATCCAACATTTTTTGATGAATAACGGCTAAATCACTTTCAGTATAAAACCCCCGACCCACTCCCGATTGATTAGTTGCCACGGCAATGGTGTAACCAGCTTGGCTCAGTAACGCAATAGCTTCTAAACTACCCGGAATAGGTAACCATTCCTCAGGAGTCTTGATATAGTCCTTAGATTCATAATTAATAACGCCGTCTCGATCCAAAATGATAAAAGCAAGCTTTTTAGCCATTTTTACTTCCTTTTTAAGACTTTCTTAATACTTAGGGCTTATACTTTTCAGATATTTAGTAGCATCTATCAGAACTATTTATGTCAACCGCTTCAACAGGTCAAAAATTAATAATTATTTTAAAAATCGCTCATTCATTAAGGGATGAAATTATCCAAATAATCGATCTTAATCCTAATTCACATTCTCATCTTTTAAAAGAATTGCAAAACTTACCTATTAATAAATTTGTAAAATTAAGCAAAAAAGCACTCAGCGAATACAATGCTTCTACTTATGAAAATTCTCCATTAAGCATCCCTGTGAAAAGAATTATTGAAATATTTACTGAAACTGATATCTTAATTAACATGAGTTCTCTTACTCCAAAAAGAAGCTTTTTTTCCACTATTAAAAAAATCAATCTTGAAAAATTACAAAAAAATTTAACAGCCATCAATGAAGTTTTTAATATGCTTTCCCCTCAAACATCGGATCTAATAGGTAAAAATTCTATTAAAGGCCCTGCATTGGGAAATTAAACAAAGTCTCCCATCGCATATCGACTAATAATATTTTTTACACAAGTCATATTATTAATAATATTCAAACTAACCTGTCGTGTTTTTTTCAGCAAAGGGTTCTGTGTAGCAAATAAATGTTTGAGTGTATCCACGCTCCCTATCATGACTCGATTATAAAAACGGCGTTCTCTTTCATACCTACGTAACGTATGCATTGCACCTATGTTGCGATGTTTCTGTTTTGCTTCTAGGATAACTTTTGCTAAACATTGTGCATCAGCTATTCCTAAATTCGCACCTTGTCCCGCTAACGGATGAATGGTGTGTGCTGCATCTCCAATTAAAACAATACCTGATTTGATATACTGTTCCGCCTCTTGAGTTTTTAGCGGATAACTCAAACGCAAACTAGTCGAAATCACTCTACCTAAACGTTGCTCAAAAATTTGTGTTAATTCTGCGCAAAAAAGCTTGTCGTTCAGCGCAACTAAACGTTCAATTTCTTCGGGTGTATTCGACCAAACAATAGAACAATGATGCCTATCTTTTAAAGGTAAAAAAGCCAAAGGGCCATTCGCCAAAAAAATCTGTCTTGCAGTCTGATCATGCGCTAATTCCGTTTTCACCGTTGCAATCAAGGCACGTTGAGCGTAATCGGTCGATTTAATTTGTAAATCAGCCCATTCGCGAACTTTAGATTGATTTCCATCTGCACCGACTAACAAACGCGTACTTATTTCTGCTCCAGAGGCTAATGTTATTAACACGTGATCTTTTTTTGATTGCTGAAATTCTATTAATGAATCCGGAATCAACCAAGTTAATTCATCATCGGTTTTAGCTTGTGCGTATAATGCTTGTTCTAAATCAGAATTTTTGACGACATATCCTAAACTTGCTACACCGATATCCGCACTATCAAAGATAAGATGGGCAGCTTGACCAAATTCCCACACTTGCATACTACAAAAAGGAGCATATTGATGAGATTCAAGTCGTTGCCAAGCGTTTAATTGATCCAGTAATCGTCGAGAACCTAAGGTCACAGCTATAACACGAAGCTGGGATGTTAATAGTGGGGTTTTGTTATCTAACCGCTCTTTATTTAAAATAGCTATTCTTAAACCTTGATCTTTTAAACAACATGCCAATGTTAAACCAACAATACCTGTACCAACAATAACGATGTCATAATCAGTTTGTGCTTCTTCTTCTAAATTCATACAGATGTCAAATACTGATAGTTAACATATTCCGGAATCCAGAATTGACGATCAATTTCTTGAGCCAATTCAACGGTTTCTTGAACTTTAGCTAGTCCTTCGCGACGAGCTTGTGTCGCAACAGCCAAGGCAATGCAACGACTAATGGCCTGTATATCTTCAAAATTCGGTAATAATGCATTTTTTCTTTGGGAGTTTTTATTGGCAAAACTACTTAAAGCCTTGCATGCTTCCCAAAGCATTAATTCACTTAAGCGACTCGCCTGAGCTACCAGAATGCCTAAGCCTATGCCTGGGTAAATAAGCGCATTATTACATTGAGCTATCGGTATTTTTTCACCTTTGAAATCAACTTGACCAAAAGGACTTCCTGTCGCAATCAGTGCACGTCCTTCTGTCCAATTTAATAAATCATCCGGTGTCGCTTCTGATTTTTCGGTAGGATTTGATAAAGGAAAAATAACAGGATATTCAAATTGTGTAGCCATGGTTTTAACAATTGTCTCAGTAAAAATTCCACCTTGACCTGAACAACCAATTAACACGGTTGGTTTAAATTGTTGCACAACGTCATGCAACTGTAATGTAGACATTAAGCCCATCGAAGGTTGTGCATAAGGTTTTTGAAAGGCGGTCAGATCCGACATTGCATCATTTATCAATCCATGTCTACCTACCAAATAAAACCGAGATAAAGCTTCTTCCCTAGATAAACCTTCTCGCATCATACCTGCACAAAGTTGATCAGCAATCCCAGTACCTGCTGTTCCAGCACCTACAATAACAACTCGTTGCTCAGTTAAAGGAATTTTAGTTCTATGGATCGCAGATAAGAGCGCGACCAAAGTCACCGCACCTGTTCCTTGCATATCGTCATTAAAAGTACACATTTGCTTCTGGAAACGTTCTAGATTACGACGCGCATTTTCGCGGCCAAAATCCTCCCAATGCAAATAGGCTCCAGGTAATTTTCTACGAATACCTGAAACAACACTTTCTATCATATCATCATATTTTTGACCAACTAAACGCGGATGACGCCAACCCAAATACATTGAATCATTTAACAAACGTTCATTGTTCGTTCCAACGTCGATTTGAATAGGTAACAATCGGTTGGGATTAATACCCGCACACAATACATAAACCATCAACTTTGCAATACAGATTTCCATTCCGCCAATACCTTGATCGCCAATACCTAGTACTCCTTCACCATCTGTCATGACAATAATATCCACTTCGGGATTCAATCGATTCTGAAGAATCTCATCGATATGATCCCTATCTGGATAAGCTATATACAAACCTCGTGCTTGTAGAAATTCCTGACTAAATTGCTCAACTGCTTTGCCAACAGTAGGTGTATAGAGAATGGGGAGCATTTCAGTTAAATGTTGGCTGACCAATTTATAAAACAACACTTCATTCGTATTATGCAAATTACGTAAATAAAGATGTTTTGCTAAATTATCTTCTTTTTTGGAAAATTGTTGATATGCACGCAATTCTTGTTGCTGCAGAGTTTCAACACTATAAGGTAATTTACCACGTAATCCAAATAACTGGCGTTCTAAATCAGTAAAAGCTGTTCCTTTATTTAATTTAGCGGTATCTAATAAAACTGAACCTCTAGCGTCAGTTTCCAGATGAATACGCTTATTCTTATCAGTGATAAATTTAAATTTTGGCATACTAATATTCTTCTTTTTGTAAAGTTACACCGCGAACCAAACCTGGAAGTCGACCATGTATTCCCATTAAACGACGCGATAAATTTTTTTTGCAGGGCGAGAGTAAATCCATTGCTAATAGACCATTATTGTAAATGAAAGTCAACGGTCCGAATTGGCTTTGTAATCTCGTCAATTGTTCAGTAAAACCAATGATTTGTCGCTGTATTGCTAATCGCGACTTGAGGTATGCTTGAGCTATACTCGCGTCCGCAAAATCTTTATGTTGCTGCAACGCCTTTGCAATCAAATCCACGCATTCTGCCATATCTTGTAAACCTAAATTCAGACCCTGAGCTGCAATCGGAAGTAAAGTATGTGCCGCATTCCCGAGTAGTATCAAACCTGCTTGAGCCTGAGATTCAGAAATACTGCTTTTTAAAGTATAAACTTTTGGTTTAGTAAAATGTGATAGTTTGCCAAAACGATAAGAAAAATGTTGCTGAAAATTGTCTAAAAATTCAGATTCAGTTAGATTCTGCAAATTTTCAATCACGCTGGGTTTTGCGGTCCAGACTAGACCTATCTTATTTTCAAGTAGTGGTAGACAAGCCACAATGCCCTGTGGGGTGAATCGCTGATAAGCAATATGTTGGTGATGCTGATTAATATTAATAAATGTTGTCAATGCAGCTTCCGAATTAGAGCTCATTTTCAATCCAATATTACACAAATTACGGACTGTAGAATGAGTTCCATCTGCAGCAATAATTAAACGTGGATAAATATTTTTTTCATGTTGAAATTGATTCAATGTAACTTGCCAAACACCTTCATGCCTGCTTATGGACTTACAACTGGCTGGATTATAAAGATCAAGCGATGCTATTCGCCCAGTTTCGCAACTGGCCATTTGAGTCAAAGCCTTTATTAATTCATGTCTCAAATGAGCAGCTGGAATAACAGCACCTAATTGTGGAACATCCAACTCTTTTGCATTAATTCTCATCTGGGTAAAGCACGCCGATTTTGAAATATGAACTTTTTTAATGGGATTCGCATAAACTTCTAAAGCAGGCCAGACATTTAATGTCTGTAAAATACGCAAACTTGCAAGATTCAATGCAATAGGCTTACTTTCTGGATGTACATGATCAGTTTCTGAATTAAAAGGTATTTGTTCTATCAGTGCGATTCGTAGGCGTAGATGTGATAAAGCTAAAGCAAGACTGCTTCCTATTATTCCTGCACCAACAATAAGAATATCGTAATCTGGTTTCATGAAGTTGATCGCATTAAGTTTTCAATATCAGCAATTTTCTTGGGTGTTTGTGATGTCAACACTTCACAAGCATCTTGTGTTACTCGTACATCATCTTCAATACGTATACCAATATTCCACCATTTTTTATCGATATCTGATGCAGGACTAATATAAATACCCGGTTCTACAGTAAAAACCATTTCAGACTCCAAACTTCTCCATTTTTTTTCTATTCTATAACATCCGACATCATGAACATCTAAACCTAACCAATGACTACAACCATGCATAAAAAACTTTTGATAATTTCTTTGTTGTATTAGATCGTCTAGATTCCCTTTTAATAAACCCAAATCCATTAAACCTTGTGTCAAAAATTCAACACAGGTTTTCTGTAATTGATTCCAAACAAGTCCTGGCTTTATCAGAGCGATAACAGCTTGTTGTGTATTTAATACTATTTGATAAATGGCTTTTTGTTCCGAATTAAACCGACCATTAACGGGAAAAGTTCGAGTAATATCCGATGCGTAATTTTGATACTCGCAACCTGCATCAATTAACACTAAATCACCGGATTTTAACTGTGCGCGATTTTCTGTATAATGTAAAATGCAACTATTACCCCCACTGGCCACAATGTTGGGATAAGCCAACGCTTGACTGCCTAGACGATAAAATTCATAAAGTAATTCTGCTTCTAATTGATATTCATATAAACCAGGTCGACAAGCACGCATCGCACGCAGATGAGCCTCCCCTGAAATACGGGCTGCCTGACGTAAACTATTCAGTTCTGTTGGACTTTTTCTCAATCGCATTTCATAAACACTATTGACCAAGTTTTTAGCAAATTCAAGCGGAGTTTTTCTTAAACTTACTAATAACTTATTAATACGTACTATGGTGGAGTTGTTAAATTTTTCATCGCCAAGATAATAACAAGTATGCTTATTCATTAAATATTCAGGCAACTTAGCTTCAAGTTGATCAATAGAAAAAGCTTCATCTGCACCATATTCTTGACAAGCTCGTATTTGACCAATACGCTCACCACTCCAAATGGCCACTTTAGGATCCTCAGCGCGATTGAATAATATAAACCTACTGCCTTTGATGTCAGGTATAAGTACTGCAATCGCTTCAGGCTCAGGAAATGCAGTTAAATAGTAAAAATTACTATTTTGACGATAAGAATAAAAGACATCACCATTACGCAAACATTCTGGAGCCGCAACCAAGATAATTAATTCATCATCCTTTAAATTTGATAACAATTGCTGACGCCGCTGCCGTAATTCCGAAAGTTTAAACATAGATCATTAACAATAGATGGCCCTAATGAAGATAATTAGAGCCAGAACTTCCTTCTACGGAATATCGAATTAATTCTTCATAAATCAACGGAATGGCATGTGTAATAAACTCGATTGCTTCATCATAAGCTAATTTATCAAGCTCAGTTACTTCTAAATGATTAATTTCTAGTTTGGCAATTTCTGCGATACAATATAGCGCTTCGTGAATAACATCCGGTGTCTCATCTTCTATAGAACTACCACCTAAACCTAATCCATATAAAAATCCTTCACACCATAAACTTAAGGCTTCGGCACGTTCTTCTAACTCATGCCGCTCATCAGGCAACAATAATTGAAACGTTTGTAGGCCACTCAACTGACGGCAAGCAGCATCATACAAACCAACAATAGCGCCTTGCGAACCTAATATAAAGGGTGGTCTAGTTCCTAGACGTTTTAATAAAATATCGATTAAAAATCCACCATTCAGCTTAGGCCCTACACATACAAAACCGCATAACATACCGTGTATTTCTGCCGGGGAAGTCGCTACTTCTGCTTGGGTTAATAGGAGGTAGAAATCGTCAAAAGCGGGAGATTTAGACTGGGTTTGCATGGGCGTACTCTATAAAGAAAGTAAGTCAAAGCTATTTTACCATTCTAAGCCGCGTTTATATAGTGAGACAAAACTTAATAAATAAAATCCATAGTATAGTCTGAAAAATGTAATCTTTAGAACCAAATCAATTATTTATAAAAATTAAAGCTTAAAATTGATTCAAAATAGATTATACTATTCGAGTATCTGGCTCAGTCGATAGTTTTTCGATCGATACTTTCATTAAGTTCGGGATAGTTGATTAATTTACGGTGAGCATGCTTGTAATTGCAAGAAGCCTAAAGTAAATAGCTAAATCCCACCTGCATCCTAGGATCAGGAAACGTAACTGGGTCAGATATTCTTAATATACATCAGGCCCGCTATGGACAGCCGTCAATTATCCCGCAAAAAATTAAAACTTCATCGAGCTAAAATTACTTTAAGCGAACAACTCAAAGCTTCCTCTATTATTGTTGAGCAACTTTGTAAGCATCCTTTATTTTTAAAAAGTCAAACGATTGCCAGTTACAAAGCTATTCAACATGAAATTGATCCATCGGCACTCATTTATAAAGCTTGGCAAAATAAGAAAAATTGTTATTTGCCTGTTTTGCAAGAACAGCAACTATTATTCTGCTCTTATGAAGCGGATACATCGTTAAAAAAAAATCGCTATAACATTCCAGAACCAGTACTCTCTTTAAATTCGTGCATTATGCCCCAAGATATCGATTTAGTTTTGGTTCCCGTTCTTGGTTTTACCGAAAAAGGTCAGCGCTTAGGAATGGGCTCTGGTTTTTATGATCGCAGTTTTGCCTTTTTATTACACTCACCTCAACCAGTACGACCATTTTTATTAGGTCTTGCCTATGAATGGCAAAAATTAGCATGCTTTTCTGAAAAAAGTTGGGATGTCCCTTTAAATGCAGTGATAACAGAAAAAAAAATTTATATGCGTTCTACTTCCTAGATAGTTTTTTCAATACATTGACTCTTGAAGGATATTGTGTACCAGACTGAGACGAAAAAATGCTTTTTTGAATATTGTAACTTTGTAACATCCGTTTAATGAATTATCTTAAATTCATGATCTAAATGCAAAATGAATTGTTTATATAATTTTTTATTTTTATCCATTTTGGGGGGGG
>JABASF010002667.1:0-13550 GCA_019776145.1 Harlomillsia oculata
CGTAATGTAATATAATGTAATGTATAGAAAAATTGTTACAATTTACAATCTAATTTGGAATTTTTGTTTAACTTCAAAAAATTGAAATGAAATTAATTTAAAATCTAATAAAATGCATTGAACCAACGCCCTTGCCCTGAAGTTGAAGAAGTAAATATTTTTATAGTGATATAACATTTCAAATGAACAATAATTGCAGTTTAATATACACGAGAAAGAATTCATAGTATCCGTTTTGGTTTGGTCACAAGAGAAACAACATTGTCAGATCAAAGGTCAGTGCCTACAGATCATCTTCGAACTGGAGTGACCTGTAGAGTTGGAATGGTCATCTTTCGTGACCCTTTGGGTTTCTGTTGATCCATCAATGGCTTGATTGATGGAAGTAACAAAGAACCAGCACAGATTGTCGGTCCAGTCAAATTGGACATGAGACCATAGGACCCGTCCACAGTTGGACGACGGTCCGCCAATGACTTGACCAATGGGCCATTTCCTCCACTGTGACTACTGGCTCCGATGGCTTTTTTGATCTTGTTCTTCAGCCAAGCAGCCCCTGAAACGGTTTTCCTCGCACATAAATGATAGTATGGCGAATCTTCTTTGCTGATTTGCTTGAGTTCCAAGGAACTTTGGCTCAACTATTGGAAGCGAGGAAATTCAAGGAAATTAGAGTCATAATTTACACTGTTAATTACATGTTGAATGCGCCCGTCTCTTATATACGACACTCACCGGAATTGTCCTGTGTAATTGCAAATTCGGACTTGAGTATTTGCCCGCCTGGTCTTTTGCACTTCTTGAGATGACCTCGGCACAAATATGGCGTCCGCAGAGACGTGCCCATTCCGCAGCTGTGAGTCCACGGCTGCTGTCGCGAACGTTGGCGTTAGCACCTACGCATAAAAATAATGCCAAAATCGAGGTCACATCTTTTTGTATCCTCAAATCGTCACCTTCTATACATTACATCGTCATAAACGTAAACCTCGGGTAATTTCATTCTCAGTGGGATTCCCCATTCTCTCGGACGAATTTACGTAACGCAGCAATAGCTCAATTGGATTTTCGATTTGGTGTAATTCCACGTATTTTTCGTTTACGGAAAGTTATTACAACTTACTATTTGTTTGTGTATGGTACGTGTGCAAATAATACCCGGGTCCCGAAGTGACTATTGGGAAGTCAGCATCACTCCGATTACGATTGAGTCAAGGTTACCAAACACTGACCCACTACACAAATCAATCCTTGTGACTGGTAAATGCACACAAAGTGAGATGAAACTGTGTGATGTGATGTGTGCACATTCTGCACACTGGTAATTTGATCTGCTACTGCTACTTGCATTCGAATGCGAAGCTCTATTATTGTGAGATTCAATTACTTGAAAGTAATTAATATCCTTTTGTCCTTCTCGATTGCTCCTATGTAAATTGATGACTGGAAGCTTTAATTTGCTCCTGAGCACACAGAGAAACTTTGTGTTCCTTTGTAGGTTAGTTCAAACGGGATTTTGAAATCAAGGTGACTTTGGCAAAAAAACTCACATTTTGTATCATATAATATGAACAAATGTTTTCCTGTAGTGTTCATGAAATAGGACATTAAAGGATTTGCCAAAGATGAAAGAAACGGAGAAAATGTGATTTAGTGATGTTGTTCTCACCTGCTGCGATCAAACTTTTGGCACAGCGAGTGCGACCTTGCAAAGCTGCTTTCATAAGCGGGGTTAGTCCCGTCGAATTGCGACAGTTCGGGTCAACAATGCCTTCGAATCGGGAGAGCATTAAATCCACAGCTTCTGAATTTCCTGTTGAGCAAACCATGAAAATGTTAAGTGCTGCAAAATGTAATTTGTTTCTGAAAAATATAGAATGTTTTTATTTATACCTGCTTGAGAAGCAAAATGCAACGGGGTATTTCCTTCATTATCTGCCAAATTGGGATCCATTCTTCGTAATTTGGAAAGTTCATCGATGATGATAATGTTGCCACAAGCGCACGCGTAGCTCAAAGCAGTCTGAAAAAAATCACAAAACATCGAAAAATGTATAAACCCGAATTTTATTTATAGCAGGCATGTTCTTCGGGCGATATTTCCGTTGTATTGATTACGTCAATAAACATACAAGACGACATGAATATTCCTTAAAAAGAGTTTTCCAGTCAGTGCCAACAACAAACATGACAAGCTCCCACGGAAAATTGACAAAGACGGAAACGAATAAGCTTTCAATGTGATGGACAAAACAAACTAGAATCCGAGTCATCCCGAATCCGGGGCATTTTGCAAAAGTGTGTCGCAAAGTAGTAATAATGAAAGGACTTTGTGTGTATGTAAGTAAAGAAAGTTACTACGTCGCGAAAAGCATGTCGCATGAGTAACGGCAAATGACAACAACAACACAAAACTTGTTTGACAATGATAATTTCTTTACAAACTTTTTTTTGCGTAGGAGAAGAATAAGACGAAGAAAGTGAATTTACACAATGTTTATCAACGTTCACCCGCCTTCTTGCCCGCAAAATCCCGCCTTACACCCGGGCATTGTTACTTAAAGAAGAAAAGTTGAAAGTGATTGATTAATCGCGTTGCGTGACGTCGTTTTCCTCCTTTTTGGGAGTATATAAAATATACAAAAACTTTACTTCCTTTTTCTTTTTTTTTTGCTTACACTTTCTTACGGACATGGGATTCTTGGTACAAAAATACCCGGAGATGTATCCGAGTGGTTCCTATTGTTCAGATGTGACCTTTCCTGCTTTTCAATCTTTGTTTCCAGGAAACGCTGGGTTAAATTCGCACGACGGGTGGTTTTTATTGTCCAGTCCAAGTTATAAATAAATCTCTAAGGAAAGGAAATCCTATGTAAGTGGAAAAAGTGGAGAAATCTGACATTTTGTCGGATACTTCACCAGTTTCGTAACCATACATTGAAAAAAATAGCACCAAAGGATATCGGATGTAAGACGCCTGCCTTCGCAAAAAATAATTTTATCCGGATAATAACCTCATGAGAGGTTTTCTGGTTTAATATGGGCAACAGTCATCCTGCGAATGAATAGAGACAGACGTGTCCATACGGGAGTTTTTTTTACATGGGATACCCGGTTAGGCGGGTTAGGGCATTGCCGTCTTGTATCATTAAAGATAATCAAAGATGCCGGGTTTGGGATCCTTTTTGAAACCTACGCTTTCAGGACGACCTAAAGCGTCACCAGAATCACATGAGTAATCATCATTCAATCCCACCTTTGAATTAGCGGGTAACAGGCCAAAGAACTTTGACTTCAAGCTATGGAAATGATCAACCTGTCTTTTTTGTGAGTGTCTGGATTCTGGACATGACGTCTGAAATTAGCATCAAAGAGAAAAGTCCCGGAAAGTTTCGGAAATTGTGATTTCAATGTGGGAGATCAACACGTCATGTTATTTTATGTCTAGCCTTTGCGGCAACATTATTATTTTACACCAGAGAGATGACGCGAGTCCGAAAAACCCGGGTATTGTGCATTACATTACGTATTTACGTACTGCTTTGTACGCAAGGTACCTTGCTTGTTTGTACGTTACCTTCTTCTTCCTTGACTCAAATCAAAATCCTTTTCCTATAATGTCGTAATTTCGGTGTATTATTGTTCCAAATCAGTGCGTTTTTGTACCAGGCACGAAATCATGTCAAATTATACGCATTTAGGATTTTGCGTTTTCGTACACCATCAAAACAAATCAATTTTTCGTGTAACAACTCGAATCATAACCTGCTGACCTTTGACCTCGTCCAAAGTGTTTTCGTGAGATTACACCACGGGATTACGATTTAAGTAATCATGGTTTACTATGTACACACACATAAACCGACAATAAAAATAAGGTGAAAGTCTGCGTCTCGGAAAATGACACGCCATTTATCGATTTTGTCCCGTGAAAATTCAGAGTGTTCATTTTGTATGCGATATTCGACTGGGGCAACACGGCACAACGGAGCACACCTTTAAAATTCCATGCCCGCATTCAGCTATTCGGTTTGAGCTTCAAGGTTCATTATATGCATGACAAACTCAAAAAAGTCATAAAACCCGGGTATCCATCCAACGTTCCAACGAACCGAGTTCAGAATACAAATCATTATACAACAAGAAAGAAAGTTTAGAGGGAAAGTGTATACTTCCTTTTGTATTCCTGCACTGTTTTGGCACTCAGGCCAGCATAGGATACCCGCATGACACAAAACACCTGTGAAATGACGAGTGACTATACCGTCTCTCCGGGGAATTTTATTATACTGTCTCGCCTTATTATTACTGTGCTGCTGACCGAGTCGAAGTTCATCAAGGCATAAAAATCCCTCATTTCCGGACAGGAAAAAGAATCTATATTTTAGGAAAAGTTTACTTTTTTACTGCTGAATGTCATTATGATTGTAATTCGTGACCTTCCTAACCTTTCCTTTATGAAATAAAAGTATTGCATTCCAATTCCAATTAAAAGTTTTTGACATTTTGTTGTAAAAACACGGAAAACGCAGTGGTTTTTGAAACAAAGCTCAAAAAGTCGGAATTGGTAGGGTACAGTACATAAACGTTCGTGATGGTCTCTTGATGACGCAAAATCCCCGGGTACTTTCCGTAATGCCAGTGAAAGGAAGGTCTGCAATATAGCATTTTTGACCTGACATTTTAAATTTTTGAGAACATTTCCTCCAGTGTGTACAATACACCGAACACAGAGCAACAGAAAGAAAGGGAAATGCTTCAAGGCATTAGTAATTTCATTATGTCCAAATGTGCCTTTGGTCAAATGTCTAAAACGTCAAGGCGGTCATGCAGCCTTCTGCTTTTATTGTGACGATAGTGACGTAAGCACAAACAGTTTCAAGTCCCTTCTTTGCAATTAGGTAAACTCCTGAAACCCCGAATTCCGGTCGATAAGTCTCCTCCGGGTTTAAAAAACACAAAGTGAAAAAGGAACCTTTTGTTTCCTTCAAAGGCCTTTCGGATGAGTGTACAATGCTCCAAGGGATTTACGAAACATCGTCATCACGATGACTTTTCACCATGAAAAATGCATCAGAATGTGCCCGGGTTTCAGATCAAGTCTATATAAGGCTGAAACCCGGGCCTTTTTTCGTTATAACAGGGTTTCTTTGTGTTCGTTTGCTATAGTTTCTTCCTCGTTTTGCTCCGGATGATACGGGCCATTTGAAAGCTTTTATGGTATTAATGTTAATGTATAATTCAGCGGGGAAAACACCGCTCTGAAATTCGCTGGATCACTAAATTCGGGTTTTGTGGAATAAAACAGGAAATTGACCGGGGCAAACGGTTAACCACACTTACACAATATCTTTTTTTGAGTGGCTTACGTTTTTCCTCTTACTTGACAGTTAAAGCTGGGTGTTCGTAATTTATTCATCGTCTACTATGATATGAGACTATGATACTTTGGAGGTAAAAAAATACGGTTAATATCGAAATTATTTTTTGGCACGTACAGATAAAAAGTTGGGATAAATTTTACACCGCGTCCGACGTCTGTTTTTATTTGGTATTATTGAATGGGTGCTTAAGAAGTTGGAAGTTGGGACACATTTGCACCCGGGAGCGGGAGAAACTTTTCATTTTCATGCTTCTGAAATTTTACAATAGAAAAAGGCGTCAGCTCGTGCAGTATGACGAAACAATACACAAAGTAGGTCACTTGAGTGCGAGAAAAGGGAATTCCAGGTCACCCTTCCTAACCGACCTTGTCAATTTTGCAAATAAGAGCTTTTTAGTGCACAGGAAATTATAAGAAATACTCTCAAATTAATTGTTTACAAGCTTAAGCTCACTCAGTCCCTCATTATAAGACTTGGACGATTACAGCATTTTATTTCGCTACGTGACGTCTCCCGGGTGAGCAAAGGAAATCGGCGAGAATTCTCCGGAGAGTAAATATTCGATGTGGCCTGAATGAAATGAATGGAAACTCATTTTTATTAGTAGGTGACCTCAATTCTTGAGGAGTGAAAAAGACTTAATTTTTCAAACTATGATGTAGTATTTTACGTAAAAAGATTTTTTTTACATGTGAACCAAATAAACAAACAAATGACTCCAAAACATGCACCGACATGAATGGAAAGATAAAAGAGTGGGTATTATGTTGATCAAACGGGTATTTGTCTCCGCCTACGCTACGCTCGGCTTTAATGTAATGCTATGTATACAAACAGACGGTTAATTTTTCGCGTCCGTGTTTCTCAGGGTCACAAACTAAAGCAAAGGCAAAATGTAACAAGTTGCGAATTACTTAGTGTACTTTACAAAATGAGATGCTTGAGCGATTCTCGCCGACGACGACACGACGACAGGGAAAGCATTTTCTGCGCATTGAGAAAACGACTTACATAATGCCCGTCGCTCTTGTTTATAATGTACCTAGGAGAGCGGGTATTTTCTTGCACGTGTGTGCAAATACGCCTGCCGGTTTATTAATGGACAATTGACATGCACTTTGCGAATTCATTTCATATTTTTCCCGTCTGTCCATGCTTTGTCACGCAACGAGAGATAAAACCAAACAACCTGAATATTTCTGGCGGGTTGCACCTTTACGTGTTTATATATGTCTGGTGTCCAAGGACCAAAGTGTAACTTTCATGATAGGATTTACTGAAAGAAAAACGCGGGTAATGTACTGTCCCCAGTGTGTCATTGCACTTACACTGAAGAACAATGAGTGTAAATGTACAAAAGCCTCATTCAAAGTTAGACTTAGACAAAAGCGGGAATTTTCGGTACATTTCGCGTGGGAGTTATTTTTTTCACACTTCCTCGTCACACAAGAACACAAATCCACCGTGTACTGCCCGGATTTTTCCTGTGGACAAGTGAAATGACTGAGACAAAACCGTGTCAGCATGTGGTACTCCAATACAATGGCTTTTGTGTGTGTACTAGCGTGCTTTGTCCTAAAGACCCCGGTACAAGAAGAATGACACACAATAATGGGAAAACACATTCAACTTTCCATCATTTCAAGACAATAAGCAGCTCAAAGCAGCTCGCACCAGACGAGCGAAGAAAAATTGGGTTATTCTTCCCTGGACAAAAAACCCGGAAAAAATTGTCTACCTTAATGAAAGCACACACATGGGAGACTATAGTTACTCTACAGAAAGTTTGACCTCGTATGAACTTTTGTATTGACACATTACAGTAGCAAAAAGGAGGAAGGAGAGAAAGAATGTCCGTTTGATTAAACTTATTCAAATAGAAAAACTGCTCAGGTGCCTGAGTTTCAATTAAGACTTTTGTTCATCCAACCGGAAAGAAACGTCTTTCTTTGAGGAACAAAAAGAGTATGAAAAAATGAGCAAAGTCGTCGTTCTCGAAGACAATGACACGGGAAGTGAGCCAGGCACGTTTTATCCGGAATTTTCTAGCTACTTATTTAAAGTTAACGATCAATTATCTCGAGAAAAACAAAGTCTTTTTTCAACTGAATTGAATCACACTTTGTCTTATGAAATCAGAGAACAGCTTGTAGGACTTCTATAAGCTCTTCTCTGTTATGAAATAAACATAGAACTGGAATTTTCCGGTCAATAATTCACCTTCTAATTGAAAAAGCATGGAATAGCAAAGTACAGTAGCAAAATCACATAATTTTCTACCGAATTTTCTTCTTGAAGGCTGAAAGAGAAGGGAAAAGAGAACAGGTTCACTAATTAGTAGTGTTTTATGTAACGCAATCTCTTCTCCGAAAATTCGGATTCGTGATTTTGGCTGGAGTCTGAGAGCACGTTGCAATGTCAATGTTTTACTTCCCTTTGTTAACTACTAAAACTTGCAATGGGAGTTATGGGAGAGCTCTTACATTAATTTGTAATGGTCGACTGAGTTCTTTCCGTTCGGGCAGTTAGCAGGTCGAGCTTATACAACCCGAGTAGAACATTCGAAAACAGGAAGATTAATTAATAAAGTGTGATCGAGCACAAACCTTATTGCTATCTGATGAGTGAAAAAAGTAAAGTTTCCGTCTTTCTGTCCCATTTTTTCCTTCTGAAACTGATTTTTTCATGGAACAATATGTGTGCACGTAGTTTTTTGCATGTTGGGAAAGTGTGTTTTGTGTACGTCACAGTGAACACGCAAACAAAAAGAAAAAGTAGGATTTCCTCACAACTCCCAGTTTTCTCGTTCCCGACTTTTTTCAACCCACATTCACCATTATCGTATCTTTTCGCGTGGATTTGTACAAATACGAGGCGATTTCAACATCTCAAGAAATTGGTCTCTGAAGACCAATAAAACGAAACAACAATAAGGTAAGATGATGCAAATAATAGTACGTGCAAAAAAATGGCAGGTGATCAAGTCGTGATAGGCTGTGACGAAAGAAAGAAGAGGACATTGTGTGCGTATTCGTCTCACACTTGACACATTCGACCTTCAAAATTGTGTAGTGACAATGAATACGGGCAGGACGAAATTCTTTCCGGGTATGTATAGCTAGTTAACCAGCAAATCGGGGTTATATAAGAACTATATTATTGGTATTATTTATACTATTTTGGTGCCTTTCTCTTCCGAGAGGATACCATAAAATGTTACTTTTCCTTGTCCAAATATCCCAAACCAAGGTTATTTGGTTCATTTTCACCTGCCTGAATAGGGACAAAGTGCTCGCGTGGGAAAAAAGACATTTGCAGTTTATAGAAAAAAAAGTTAAGTTTTGCCTATATACGCCTATACATTCCGAATATAATTGAAAAGGAAAAATCATTAATAATTGCCCACGTGGCGTCCGAACTCCGAACCCCGGAACAGTGAACAGGTTAAATAGGAAATCGCACATGTGTGATTTGATTTTTAGTACAAAGAGAAAATTCCCTAGAACGTGAAATTTATAGTGAAAGCAGTCAGAATTTGATTCTTTTTACATTAACAATACCTTTGTGTGTATGATCTCCAATCTCCAGTACTTTTCTGGAGCGCTGGAAGCTGGAAAACATGAAAATTAAATTGCGGAGATTGAATTTTCTCCAATTTCGTATGCGGATGACCTTCAAACACGAGAAGACAAAGAGTCGAGTGCCTCGTGCCGGGAGCTTCCCGGGATCATAACACAATAACAAAATATTGAAGAAATTGGGAAAATGACATTTCATAGGATCCGAACGAACTCAATTCTTCGTGAATGCAAACTGGTGGTCTTAAATTGTTATTTTCCAACTAGAGTTGAGTCAGCTCATGACGCATGAGAATTACTATTCCCCGATCCGAAGTTTGCGACACACACACACACAAACTTGTGGACTTTGGTTTAATGTGAGTTTGCAGAAATCTGAAAATGTTAAGTCAAAAAAGACTTGTGTGTCTGTCCAAAATGAGATTTGGTTAATTATGTAGTCTGATTAAATGTGTGACTTTGAAAATTCTACAAGGACAATCAAGTTCTTTTTTTAAAAAATCCAACAAGGTTTCGGTTTTTGGTTTGGCGAGTTTAGAGTTAGGGATGTCGGTTATTTCATCACCTCAAAAGTTTTGCAGAATTGATAATTGCGGTGAACAAAACATCAAACACAATAGGAACATGTTGTCAAAGTCAAAGAGAAAATTTTCGTTGTGACAAAGAGAAATGTGGGATTCGGGAATTCCCAACTTTTCAGCACAGTATTGATTAGCGACATGCGCTGCGACCTGCGACCGCGTGACAGATAAAAAACCAGAATGCGACATTGTTTCGACCTTTGCAAATCATATAGGTGTGTATGCTAAAATGTAGGAGTTTTGTATTTAATTTTGATTATTTTGCGTGATTTTCAAGCTGCCCCAATCAGTCTTTGTCAAGTTCAAGGAAATTCCGTTCCCTGAATCCAATACCCGGGTAATTAGGTATCAGCATGTCTAGCCTGTAGTGTGAACATGCTTAACTTAGGTTTTTTTTGCGTGGTCGCTGTTGCTGTGCTATATTAATTACAAGTATAACTTAAATTGCATGTAAACGTCGGCTGACACGCACAAAGGCGCCTTTCCGGTTTCCGGCTTAGGAAATCAAAAAAAAACTTTTTTGCGAACAATTCGCCTCCTGATTGCAATAAATAATATGCCATAAAATATCAGATCAGGACGTGATGACAATACACTAACAAGTCCGAATTTGCCTGAAATATCCTCAAAATATGATTTGTAGACTTTGGACTTACCCGTCCAGTTTGATCTTGAAAGTTGACAACGGGTTCCACGTCAACGCTGCTCATGGTACACAGTTTCCGGACCCATTCGCGAACTCTGCGGTCGTTCGCTCCCTTGCAAGCATCCACCAACACGAACGAAGGAACGAATTCTGGAGCTGGAACTACTGGAAACTTCTCTTTCAGACCAGGACTTGGGATCCCGCCGTTTTGAATGCCCTTCATCGTGCTCCGTTCCGGTGACCCCGTGTCACCGATTGAGGATCCACCAGAAGACGATGCCGTTGTATTCGTCGCAAGGAAATGAGCTGAAGTGGATCCGTTATGGTGACAACGATGATGACTACTGCCACGATGACGATGATGACTGTTGTGATGATGACTTTGGCTCACACAAGCCATTCCGATCTGTGCTGTCTCCTCCTGTGTAACGAGTATCCAAAAATACATATAATACTTAACGTTAACGCTAACACCGGTTTTCTGAGTACATGAGTAATCCTAAGTCCAACTCCAACCGAGGTCATGTCATTTCTCATTTTGTGTAGCATTGGCAAAAAAGAATGTGCACAATGTGTCGTCTCAAGTGGAACGCATTAGTTTGTGCATACTTGAAAATCCTTGGAGCTGTTTCGGAATTTGAATGAAACTTCCTCAATTTCGTTCGTTGCATCAATTTGCATAAAAATCCTAATACTAATGTACTAGACAGTTACTATATTTTCTGTCAAATCCTGGCAAAGTCTCAAAGTGACAAGTGTGTGACACTGACCACACCCGCATTTAGTTGCCGAACAAATTACCGCTGATTTGAATAACGGCATTGTCATCGTCCCTCAAAAATTTATTAAGCCAATAAAATAATGATCTATTTTTTCGATGCAAGCAAATTGGGAAATAGCGTGCTTAACAATAGACACAATAAGCAAATAAGTCCAGTCAAATTGAGCCAATTTCGAAATTTAAATTTTACGACACAAGCACTTTTAGGGTTTGTTTCTTTTTGATGAAATGAACAGACAACGAAAAATAACGTTATTATGTTATTAGAGCATGCTGCTATGCTACGGCTGATTTCCCTTGCGTCATGAATGGGGCATTCTGCTATAGTATTTTACCCGGGTTTCTCTTCCTGTCCCATCACTTGGCTCATAATAAGGCATTATGCACATGTAAATGAGGTCGTAAAAAGCATAAAAAGGGATTATATGACTTTTTATATACTACTTAACCGTACTTTTTTGCGTAACCGCGGATTTTTTCAATGAGGTAAGAAAATGTTATAAAAATACCCGTAATGCCAGAACCTCAAAAAAGTAGGCAAAAATATACAAAAAAGTACTAAAAATAGCAATGCTCCTTTTGTTATGTATCGTTCAAAACTTAACAAATGTAAATAAACAAGAGGAGAAAATTTTAAAGTTTTAAGTCAATTTTCAACGTTCAAAAAATCCATTGGGAAAATGGAGCGGGACGAACCCACGGACAAACAAACCATTAGCGTATTGGGGCAACGTGCGACCACCGACGCCAAGTTGACAATCGTCAAAAACTTTTGTTACCATTTTTGGATTTTTTGTGGGATTTGGGTTTCGAATTTATTCATTTTAAAACTGGTTTGAAGCAGAATTTTAACCAGCTTTGTTATAAAATACGAAAATAGTTTTTTTTGCATATGACACGTCACATGAGACATGACATGACACGCAGAGCGTCATTTCTCATATCGGCCCTAACCATTCGGGTGTTACGAAAAGTCGGGTGCGTTTGCCTTTGCCGTGTCTATTTTAGCATGACATTGTGAAAGAAGCTTGTCAACTTCGTTCATTAATCTCTGTCTCTTTGTTTATCTTTATGAAGGTATCATCCAAAACCTTGTTGAGCGATCACGTGCCTTATTTTTACAAAGCACTAATTTTTGCATGCAAGTTGCGAAAAATACATTTTTAAATTTTAAAATCAAGGACAGGATATTACGCAAAAATGGAAGTTCCTCATTACATTGCTCATTAATTTATTGTTTTGAAAAATTAATTAACCGTTACCTTGAGTGGAGGGATTGTCAGGGAACTCTGTCTGTGAAAATGTACAGGGCTGGATGCTCGACTACGTGACGTCGTCTGTTGGTCGAGAGAAAATCCTCTTCGCAAAATCGGATTTGAATAACAATCCGAGGATGCCGATGTCACACGGGACAACACGGGTGGTTTTGACAAGATGTTGCTATTGTTGAGGATGTAATCTGCAGATGTGGGATTTCTATTGGCAGTATAAGTGCTTGATGAAATACCCGAAAACGACTGTTGTTGCAAGTCACGACCAACTCCCGGGAAAGTGAAGGAGCGACTGCTGCTCTCACCCGAATCCAAGCTTGAATTTACGGGAGCACACACGAGCACACCTTTGCGATACGTTAGCTTCGTCGCAGTCGATGTCGATGATGACGGGAAAGAACAAGACGATGAGTCTGTTTTCCCTGATAAAAAGGAAATGATTACAAAAACACTAATGTTGTCGGTAGTATTGTATTACACACAATGAAATAATGCTCGACAAAGCACAAGTACGGAGAAAGCAAGACTGTCAAAAAGGAAAACAAAACTTAATATTCCCTATTGCTTTCAAGAGTTTTCGACTTTTATTGGATTTTAATGAAAAATTAATTTTCAAAGAAACTACGCAGTTCCACCAGTCTTTGACTTGATTCAAATCAAATCAGAAGGTAAACAGGCAGTTTTCCCTAGTATACACAAAACTTTTTATACCAAATGACATCTTGGGATGAGACTCGTGAGACAGTGAAGATAGCCGCGTTTTGACCTCATCCTACGTGCAAAGCTTGATTAATTTCATTATTCTGTGCGTAATCTCATGAAACAGGTGCTGACAAAGTGGATTTTGTATCTTCACTTCGAGTTTGTTTGCCTCATAAGTTCCGACTTGTTATTCTCCGAAACCTGAACCAGTAATGACTAATGACCGATAAAACCACAATTCATACGATATTGTCTGTATTTACATTATTGTCCAGATTTTTCCAGCGGATATTATTTGCTTTTAATGGTAACCTAATCCAGGTTCTAATTTCATTTTTATAAGGTCAACCGCTGCTGCCATGAACGTTTGCATGCGCAAATAATAACCGTCTTGTTTGTTTTTGCTCAAATATAATAGTACAAAGATGATCATTAGATTGGACACGTGAAAACTCCGTGATTTCCTTTCTTGTGAAATAATACAAACAAGATTGTATTCCATTGTTTGCATAAAATTCTCGTGATCTTTGACCTTCATTTTATTATGTAAGCTAAAGTGCATATTTGTCAAGTGAAAATTTAAACATTGTGGTTTTTTGACTGCTGC
>JABASF010002668.1:0-13548 GCA_019776145.1 Harlomillsia oculata
ATCCCATATGCTGAAAATATTATAAATGAAACGTATCAAAATCTGTGAGTCATTTAGAATGATGAGAAACCATTTTTAGAAACACGGATGCCGTAAGGGAGATAATATGCCAGCATAATCTAGCATCAGAATCAATGGAAAATAGTAAGAAAAAAGTCAGAAAGTGTGAAAGTCAACTTACGGCTACAATACAACAATTAAAAGCTAAGACATTTTGCAGATCAGAAAACAGGAATGGACTTCCCCATAATATGAACAATACTAATTACAGAAAAAAAGGAGTTCGAGACTTGGAGATGATAGGTTTTTGCTCCATAAAAGAGTAAACAACAAACAGTGAATTGCAGTCATTACCTTTGTCTAAGAAGAGGATCGACTCCGACGGTCGGTTCATCAAGAATCAGCAATTCTGGATTATGTATGAGTGCTGCTGCGAAAGACACTCTTCGTTGTTGCCCTCCACTGAAAAAATGAGAAAAACATCGTTTTCGCACGTCCATATAACTTTTTTGGCTTATACAAAGGATTTTAATTTACGTATAACCTCAGATCTTGCACAATGCGCTTTATATTAGGTAAGCGTAAGAAATCACAAAGAAAATTCATGTTGCTCTTTAACTTGTCACGATTCATTCCATACATTCTTCCATAAAACCAAAGCGTCTCTTCAATGGTTGCAGTTGGTTCAAGTGCCACGTCCTCCATGAAAAAATCAACAAATTGTGTTAATTAGTATAATGGATTGCAACTTGGCACAATATTCACAAAAACTCATGTTCCAAGTTCTAACATTCGGTAGTAATCTCCCATAGACAATTTTTTGTCCCAGGAGTTATTGTCTTGTAAAATTCCGTTGTAACTGCATGATTCCATGCGACCACTTTTTGTCTAATATGCTGTGCTTTTTCGTGAGCTGAAGTAAGTTATATACTGTGTAACGTCATTTACGATTCCGTTAATTTTTTGTCAAAACAAACAACAAAGTAAAAGGAAAAGCAAATCATAAAATACGTGTATATTCTATATATTGTCAATAAACAGTAATTAAAATTTCATCACTACACCATTACAAAATATTACATAAACCCTTACTTGTGGCATGTACCCGAGTCTTTTTCCGGGCACTCCACTCTCACGAGTTCCTGGTGCATGTCCATGTATCAAAATTGTTCCCTGTTCGAGATTTTTCAAACCGACACAGCACGCCAAAATTGTTGTTTTTCCACAACCGCTAGATCCGAGCAAACTGTATCTGTATAAATTAAAAATACTCTTGATTACTTGAAGATATAAAAACGCATGACCCTTCATGAATCAAGTCGAAATTCCAACTTTGCATTCAAATAAATCTTAGGTCAATTGAATACAATGTTCTTACATTGTTCCACGTTCTACATGCATTGAAAAGTCTTTCAAGACTGGTAATCGTCCTCCTTTGGTAGAGTAGGATTTCCATGCTCTTTCTATCTGTACTGACCAGTTAGAACCGTTTTTCATGGAAATGCCATGTGACTCACGTTTTTGTCGTCTAAGAACAACGCTGCTATCTTGGATGGCATTTATGGTAGATTCTTCAATGTTATTATTTTGAAAATGGATTTCACTAAAAAATATGAATTAATTACTAACATTTATATTTATTATTATCAAAGCATTATGAAAGTTTTCACACGATTTGTGTTAAGTTTTCCCTACCTCATTTTTAATGTTTCGTTCGACGGTGATAAAGGTGACTCGTCAACTGAAATGCGGCGGAATTGACCTGCAACAGCTTCGTCACTGTAACTTGTCTTGTTCATGTCGCAGAAGGAACTGAAAGAGTGTTCTGTTTACTTGTTTACCCAAACCGTTTTAATATTCTTCAGCGGGCTGAACCCGACTTAAGTCATTCAAGCCTGACAGGTTTACAGGTTCACCGTCAACTTGACTCCAACTTTCAACAATCTCACTTCTTGTAAAGTTTGGTGATATCAGTGTACGCAGAGCGCTTGACAAAAAATCTAGCTGTAGACTGTGGAAGCAGAAGGATCCATAAAATGAAACGAATGTAATAACTCTTTGAATTAGTTAGACTCTTAGTTTGACTTAAGCTAAAGAGTTCGCGTACACTCCGATTAAAGTCTATATAATTCGAACTTGGGATTTTGAGAAACGCCGTAGGTAACAAAAAACGATTGCGTGCTTGCTTGATATTGGAAAGCAAATCCAAAATTACAGATCAGCGCTATGGAACATTAAAATGACAAATGATTTTTTAAAATAACAAATGCTCCGCTCTCAGGAAAAAGGTCGAAGACGATTTGAACTTTTAATGGATATTTGGACAATTACTTCTAATGGTCGCAAGAATGTGATAAGAGCGTTTACAGTTCTCCAGGATTTCAAGAAATGAAATGATGATTTTTTCAAGTTCTCATGGGATGTAATGTTTGTTTCTGACTTTAACAGCTCTAAAAGTGTAGGGAAATGTGTGTAAAATCATAAAATAATAAAATGGGGGTAATTATTTATTTCATTTAGTGCCAAAGTCAAAGTTGCGTGTTAAGTTGAGGGACGAATGGGTTGGTAAGGAAAGGATAATAAGTGTTGGAATTAGAGCTTGTGCAGTTGGCATACAGCCGATGATGTCCTGATCCACTTGAAGCACTCCACACAGCAACAATACCTTAACTGATACTCTTTTATCCGTAGATCATTTCATGGAAGAAGCCAGCAGTGAAAAACGTTTACTAATTATGGAGGCAGTGGGAAATGAACCTACGGATTTTCCATAATATATGCTCATCTGTACTCAAAAAGAAAAAAAACGCACGTCCAAAGTTCCAACCTTCTCATTACGCACAAATCCTGCAAGGTTCGTGGTCAAATATTCGAGTATTACGATTTGTATTCATTACTTACAAGTTACAACTTTGAATAAATAAAGCAAAACGTCTTATATTTGAAGTCCTACTGGTAAAGCTGGTCGGTTGAAAGTCATTCAGCCACTTCATAATTCAAAGAAGTCAAACGTCAAACATAGCAGCTTAACCAAGCTGACACTCTAAGTTTGGCAAACTCGGCTTTTCGAAGACACGTCAAGTTGAAAACTGCACAAGCCATAACAGCGCAGGGAAAGTCGTCAGTAATCGTATTACTTCTGTAGAACCTGAACTTAAACAGAATCGTTGGCAATTAAAGTTAACAATGTTCAGGCACATAAATTATTAGGAATGGTTTCATTAGTAATCAGAAAATTGATGCTTTAACACTCTCAAGATCAAGATCCTCTTCGCAATTAATTTTTATATTCAATTTAGTCCATACATAAAGTACGAGTATACTGCAAAAACTTATCGCTTTCGTGAAAGAATTCTATGAATTGTTACAGCTAGGAATGTATAAAACGTTGCCCATGCAAAACTGGACAGCAGACCCGGCCAAACGCTAATGTGAGACAAACCCACACCACGAGACATCAAGGAACGGACAGATTCGGCAGCAAGAGTACATGGAAGAATCACACTGAAGCATTTCATAAGATAGGGTAAAGACTGCAACGGCCACACGATCCCTGTTAAAATTATTATTAATGAATGAATAATTCACGTAAAACGATGAGAGAGACAATTTCGCATTAGCACATTAATGGACTTACCCGCAATAAAACAATTGGGAAGAAACATGGCCACTTCGACCATGAATGCTTGCAGTTCCTCAAATATAATTGCAGTGAATGCAAATCCTAAGTTCAATCAAAATATGATCGCTGCATAAATATCACAAGTTTTAATGAACAAGAAATGCAGTATACAATAAACTGATTATAAGTGAATACCAATTATAAGTCCAGCGAGCCCCGTCACAACGGTAATAGAAATAATGAGCAATATAGAACCATGAATTTGAAGCTTGAGAGGAATGACAATTGATATCAATGTAAGTCCGATCTGACAAAGCATAACTATTGACAAAAATACTGAATAGGACAAGAGAATTTCCATCTTCTGCATTCCAGTAACAAGTGCTCGGTCCAACACTCCTAATTTGCTGTCTTTGATGTAGGAGATGGACGATCCACTCATCATTAAAAAGAAAATTATTCTGAAATCCACAAACAATAACAAACTCAAATTGTTTAAAAATCTAAAATAATAAAATACTGATACTATATAATATTTCAGTAAATGTAATCAAAACTTACACAATCATTAATCCAGGCGACATATATTCAGCAAAAGTAATTTCATCTGTCCCGAAAACTGGCTCGTCGAACTGAAATTAAAATCATTTACGTTAAAGCTGCACTGCCCTTTATTCTGAATAGATGAATTGTGAATTTCGAGTCCGTTATGCACTTACAACCAGAGGCATAGTCATTACTTCAGGATCCATGTTACATTCCTCTGAAACATTTACTATAAATTTTTGCAGAGTTTCTAAAAAGGTCTTTTTCATTTCAAAGGCAAGTGCTCGATCTGTTGAACACCAACATTAAATTACTTCCATGAATTGCTAAAATACAATTTTACAAGTAACAAATATAGAAAGTTTAAAATTACTTGTTAAATCCATTTTTAATTTAATCCTGGATCCATTTATTACATCTTCATCGGCCAAAACTCCCATTTCAATTCTTAGAGACATGAACTTAGTAAAATTGTCCGGGAATAAAATGAAACCTCGAACAAAGGCTTGGTGTAAATCTTCATGTGCAATTTCTTCAGTATCATAAACCGTCTGAAAAAAATTTACAGAATGAGTTATACTAGTTATATAATTACATGTATTCACTAATAACCGTATTAAAATTGGAGACGAATTTTTAATGAGTTTATACCATGGCAAACTTTTGAGGAATTAATTCCAAGAAGCGGCAGCTCAAACTTCCAGAATAGTTTTTGTCCAATGGACAACTCGTTGAAGAATTGCAGTTTTGAAATGAAAAACCAGGAGCTTCATGATTCACTACACCGAATTTGATATTGTTAAACTCTCCACCGATGACTACGCAAACAAGCCATACTTGAGAAGCAGGCAAAAAGATAAGGACGAATAGGAATCTTCAAAAAATCAGGTTAATGATACAAAAATCAAAAACAATAAATTGGTAAAGTGATTAAACTATAATAATAATAATAAACTTACACCCAGTTTCTTGTTAGTGTACAATAAAGTTTGTAGATAAAAGCCCAAATACGACTCAGAGACTCTACAATGGAGTAGCAGTAACTTTGGTCATCCCATACCGGTCTTTGCAAATTATTCCATTCATTACATTCGTAATCTTCAGGGGCTCTTTGCTTATAGCTGAGTCCAACGACGCCCCCATTGTTTTGTAGGTTTTCTTTCTCTTTCGTTTCCCGTGCGAAGCGTCTCAGCGTGCCCCCGGAGCTGAACTGAACGTTGGATTCCTCAAGCAGGGCTTTGTTGTCTTCCCCATCTGTGAAAGGTGTATCTTGGAGACAAAGTCTGAGGACGATCTTTTCCAGGGATTTTTCTTTATAGTCTTCCAGTAACTTGTTTGGGTCATCTTCAACGAGGAGTTTCCCGTTTCTCATCAATCCAACCTAACCAATGATTCGTTTTCGTTCCTGATTGAGATTACTGATCCAACATTTAAAGTGTATATTTAGAGTGTTGCGAGCTAGAAAAAGATGAAACCCTTACCCTTTGTGAGGCCCGAGCTTCCTCAATGTAATGAGTTGTGATGATAACTGTAGTGGAACCAGAACTCACGAGACGTTTTAAATGGTTCCATATGCTAAACAAAAAGTTTAAAAATTGACTTACTCAAAATTATCTCCAATGTTTATAATGATTAAATGAACCTCTAAAAGTTTCTCAATGAATTAGAGGCTACAATAAATTATGTTATCAAGTTATCATTAAATTCCATTATGCTTACCTTTGTCTTAGGAGAGGATCAACACCAACTGTTGGCTCATCCAAAATTAGTATTTCGGGATTATGTAAGAGGGCCGCTGCAAATGACACACGGCGTTTCTGACCCCCACTAGGTAGTAAAGTAACCGTTAAAATTTTAATGTTTGTATCGAAATTGTGTTTTAAAGAACAACTTTCATAAAGTGTCATTGTCATAAATTCATACCTGAGCGTGTCAATTAGCTGGGTGACGGACGGAAGATGAAGGAACTCAACAAGGAATTTGGTATTGCTTTGAACTTGTTTCCTATTCATGTTATAAAGAAGTCCGTAATACCACAACGTTTCCTCTATTGTACAGCATGGTTCCAGAGCAATGTCCTGTAAAAAAAAATTGATTATAGTTGTGAAACTTGAACACAACTCCCAAACTATATTCAACTTACAACTTTATTATTTAAACCAACTGCTACCACTAATAATAATGAGAAAAGACGCTCAATAAAGAATATCAATTAGTGCATGTAGACATGCATCATCATTACTATGCAGACAGGTGCGCAAAAATCAAAAAGTTCAACGACGTTCATTGTTCATAACCAGTGAGCTGCACAGGGCATGCATCCCATGCATCTCACAATTATTCTGACGTTGATTAATTGGTTCATTTTCATTTCATAGGCAAAAACTTCTAAACCGGCTAGCTAACAAATATCAGAAACAGAACTATGATATGTGTTCGGAGATATATTTTGTTATTTCACACTATACGACATCATAACATTGACAATTCAATTTGCCTAGTTGGTCTCGATTTTCTTATTTTAGCTCATATACGTGTTGTTTACACATAATTGTAATTTAAGATCCTTATTAAGACAAATATAAATAAAAGGTGTTTTGAGTATTTTGTCAAGCTTATTTGTACGACGACATAGGGAAAACCAAAGATTTGAGTGATTTTCCATATCGTATAGTATGTATAGTTACAACCTTACAACCAATGTGAAATTTATAAAAAAAACTTGTTTGAGTTTTTCCACTTGTATAATATTTATGCTCCCACTACAAAAAACATGGATTGCAATAATAATCTGGTTTATCTCTTTTTGAGAAGACTACAGTTTGAAAGTTCAAAACCAAAACGTATGTGTACTCCATTCTTGCATTTAAATGAATCAAAGTATAGTGCTTCTTATAACCAACATTACTTGTTTACTGGAGTTTAATTAAGTATACTATCGTTCATTGAATCATCTTACGACCACGTTGTTTGTTGCTGTTATAAGGGCATACGCAGTAGTACATATAGCTTTGATGCGTAATATGCGCATGTTTTGTGAAGACGAGTTTCGATTCAAAGCTACTTACATTATTTTTTATTGATTCAGTTAGTTGTTGTAAAATGTTATATGGGCTATATCTATATCAAAAGTCATTTTGAGATTATTGACACTCGTGGAAATGCAGAATAAGTTAGCATATTATACTACCAGATTCCAGCATGTTGGTAAATACTTTTCATGTCTCATTACCTGTGGCATGTATCCGAGTTTATTTCCTGGAACTCCAGTTTTTCCACTTCCCAATGGATGTCCATTAATGAAAACATTTCCACGCTCAAGTTTTCGTAATCCAATGCAACATGCTAAAATTGTAGTTTTTCCACAACCACTCGATCCCAATAAACTGTAGCTGGTTTTATGAAACAAGAATAATGAACAAAATCATTGAAAGAAATAGTTTCTTGCAATGTAAATATAAATACATTTGGAGCTGAAAATTCGAAATTTTAAAAATGATCCAAACGACAATGACAAGTCAGACTTTAAAAAACTTACATTGTTCCCTTTTCCACGTTCATATTGAAACCGTTGAGCACGCTAACACTTCCTCCCTTTGAAGGATAAGATTTAACGGCATTCTGTACTTGGATAGCATTTTGAACTACCGGTTGTCTCACTTTGCCCTCCATTGACAGAATCGGATTATTGTGGTTTATCTCCATTTTAAAAATAATTCACAACAGTAAACTATCTCTATATCACTAATAAACCAGATGGATGTGTATCGTTAATCTCAGATCTCAGCAGTGTCTATTTCCAGTTTCGCTTTGGCAGTGATCGATAAAACAGTCGCAAATACAATGACCCGATATTAACTTTAACTATATATAATACTGACTGAAAATTAACAATGTAATTTTTATTATTATTCACGCTTGACGATTAGGACTATTGTTCTAACAATGTCCCTAGAAACTCTGAATGTTTGTTTCGTTCTGTTTAAGGATCCCGGACGTAATGAATCATTTTTAGCATAACGCCGAACCTTAATAGCAAGGTATTAAACGCAGGCGACGATATGCTCACACTTTGTACAGTCATAGACAATCACAATGTATAGTCAAGTCAAGCTATACCTTGAAGCTTGCAAAATTTTAGTTGCTGTTATTGAACTCTTTAGGGGTAACTTGAAATGGTAACAAAAGTCAGGAGCTGGGCGTCACTTGAATTTCCAGTCTACAGTAGTGCGCAATGCACTCACATCTTCATTCTTCACTGCTCAGTGTATTTGTAGACCGCTCACATCCGATACCTTCAGCGTGGGCAATCAAAGAGGGAATTTGTACAAGTTGCTAGTTGGTTCAGAGTGTCAGACATTTACGCTATTTGATTCAAAATAGTTTAGTACTTTCCAAGGATTATGATGAGCAGATATGAAAATATTTTAAATGTTTTAAAAAATACAAGCAAAAGGAGATCTCTCTCTTCGGTCGCTTGTACTCCAACAAAACTCGTAACTGAATTAAGTTTGTAGAGATGAAGTGGCTTTATTAAAGGCTGATTTGCATCGTTCAGTATGAGATACTAATGCGAAATGGGTGATTTACCTACACGTTTTTCATGATTTGACGCAAATTCTCTCTGACCCCCCTTTGAAACTTGTAGACGACTCCTGGAGGACTTTAAATTCACACGTGTGTGGAGTGGACATGTCTACAAAAGTACAAGTCCTAGACATTATTTTTTGCCCGTGCCTTTATCGTAATCGTTTCTACATACGTTTCTCTATTAGTCACAAAATTTGCATTAGGCACCTCGTGAGAAAATTTCACAAGCTAGTTTGCGAATATAAAGTTTGTCATTGACTGGAAGCATGTGAAAAGTGTGCGGCGTCCAGCGAGAGTACTTCCGATAATATAAAACTGAAGAAAAACCCATGTTTTCTCAGAAATTTTCGTTTTATTGTACTAAAAATTATCTAGTTTGTCCAGTTTTATGCTGTCTTTTAGATGCCCTTGCATCTTGTACGACTTTTTATCTCAATATCGTAAAGTAAGGCACAATGCACCAGATCTTTGAGACTACATCAAGTTCAACAAGGCAATTGTTCAGTTTGTGCAATTTAATTTTTATTTGCAAACTGTCCTTCTCGTAAATTAATGTAATAAAAATGCAATTTTTACCTTTCAACCCATCAATGAACACAATATATAGTGAGTAATGAGGTAATGACGAACCATTAGTACCAAGTATGTACTAATTTATTTTCCCAGTGTCTTCTATTCCTGCTCTTCGTAAAGGTTAAAAGAGATAAAAAATAAAATTCACTTCTGGAATCTTATTTGAATTCATTGTATAATCCATTTATTCTCATCTCATCAGCATTTCTGTCCATGTGGACATAGAGGCATGAAAGAATTGCGTGACAGGACTAGGACATGAAAGTACTGCCTCTGTGGAACCATTCATTAATGAAGGTTCCAAATCTTCAGTTGCATAAGTTCGCAAATCACATAGGAAATTGCATTTAGCATAATTTTATTCATATGAATTGCAAATTTTTGTAATTATAACAGCTAATTGTCAATTGTGTATGGAATTTTCTTGTACGCCTCAAGTTGTAGGATAATTTGACAATGGTATATAGCTTCTAAAAGGCTTCTCCTCCTTCTGGTATTCACCAAGGTTGCTGCGTAGGTTAAAAGCGCTCATAAAAATGAGTTTATACAGCAAAATAAAAATGAGATAAAAAAAGTAAAAACTATGTTTTTAAAAGGATTTTTGTTTACCAATATTTTAATTTTAAAGTTCACTTTCGTCGAGCAGCACGGCGATGTAGTAAAATGGTTGCAGTGCTGTATAATAAACCCCAAGCCAAAGTGGCAAGAATACCTGGCCAAACTGCCGGATGAAGAATTCCAGCTCCTCTGGTCAAAACTGTTCGAAGAGATTCGCATGCGAGCGTGCATGGAAGAATGAAACTGATATACTGCAATACTGTGGGCATTGCTTCAACAGGCCATATCATTCCTAATTTACCAAGTTCGTTTTACGGTCATTCACAAATCACAGAAAAGACATCATTACCAGAACCAAAGTCGTTTGCCAAAGTAACATTATTGCAGAACTTTATAGTAATTACCTGACACTATGAAGTTCGGGAAGAACGTTCCTTGAGCTAGCAGCACAGCATCTAGTTCACTTCGAAGGAAAGTACTGAATAAAAATCCTGAAAGTAATGTGTATAAACAAACACTTTATGCAAAAGTCGTAAATAAATACATCTCATAAATCATTTTCATTTTCCAAATTCTTTACCAACTGACAACCCAGCTATCCCTACAAGAATGGAAATTCCAAACGCTAAAACTACAGATCCTTCTAATGGTATTTTGAAAATGAGAATCATCAATGCGAAAGCAATAGCGGCTTGAATAATTAGCAATATAACGTTGATAACTGTGTAAGACACTAATATCTCAAAAGTAGTCACTCCTGCTACTTTTCCGCGGTCCAAAATGCCCATCTTATCCTCCATTATGTAACCTACTGCACTTGTTAGTACTGGAAAGAAAAACAGAATTCTGCAAAATCAAAGAAATCAAAATTTAAAACTAAACTAAAATACTAATGCAACTTGATCAGCCAATTAATTGTACACCCGTTAAAATTAGTTACCCTAAAAGGACACTGGGAGCCAAAAAATCAGTGAATGTTACATCTTCTGTTCCATAAACGGGCTCTTCAAACTGCAAAATCAGATAAGAATAATAAAAAAAAGCATACGTATAATCATCTAAATGACATCATTTCACATTTTTCCTTATTTTTCATTGTTATTCAAGCTTACAACAATTGGAGTATCAACAGCCTCAGCATCAATTCCACAAGGAGAAGTAATATTGCGAACAAATGCTTGAAATGTTTTGAATATAACCCGTTTTAATTCCACTCCAATGTGCTTATCTGAAAATAGAATCAAGATTTCTATTTCAGAAATTACAGAAATAGAACAGAAAATGTTTCCAGTTTTATAGCTTTCACGTGTGAACGAACAATAAAATGTTATTACTTGCTTGATCCAAGACAAAATGAATCTTGGATCCGTTGATTATCTCCGGCTCAACCTGAAATCCCATAGTAATTCTATCTTTGAGGTACAGAGTCAGATTGTCTGGAAATACCATGTATGCGGTTATCCGGGTAAGGTGTAGATCCTGTCTTGCAACTGTTTCGTTAGGATATGAAATCTAGTGTAACATTTTTATAGTTATTTGTATAGGTTTTTGAGATTACAAAGATTTTGCATACGGTACAAATATAACTTAAAATGAAAGTTAAAGTAAGTTACCAAGTCAAAACGTTCAGTATCAATGAGATCCAGGTATCTACAACTTAAACTTTCAGTGAAATTTTCTGTTAGGGCACAGCCACTCCATCGTTGTAAGGTGCAGTTGTTTTCATACGCTAGAATGTCATTATTGACAAATCCAACTTTTAAATGTTTCAAATCGGGTCCAATAGCCATACAAATGAGCGTAACTTGAATAGTAGGCAGCAGAAGGACAAAACATAAGAATCTGGAAAAATATGTAGAGTTGAATTAATCAAACTCAATCACAAAATTGTGCATCATCAAATGTAGTAACATCAATTTGTAGATCGGTACTAACAGTAAGTTTCGACTGATGCTAAGAAAGTTTTTATAAGTTAAAGCTTTGAGACGTGAAACAGATTCCATTATCTGATTGAACGTTCCACCAGAACAATCGGATTTATCAAATGGATCCAATTTTGGTCGATAAAATGTTTGCCAACGAATGTCATCAGGAGAGAATTCATGAGCGTCTGTACGTTGTGCGTATCGTAGTCCAAAAACAGGGCCCCGTTCTTTAACATTTTGATTTTCATCCTCTTGTTTACGAAGTGTCCCAGCTTTGAATGTGATTTTGGCTACATCGTTCAATGACCCAACCGCCGTTGGTCCATTGTCACGAAGACACAACTGGAGAACAATGTTTTCAAGTAAGTTTGTTTTGTATTCCTCAAGTAGGCGAACTGGAGATTCTTCTGCTAGAAGTCGACCGTTTCTCATGAGACCGACCTTTAACAGATAAAATACAATGAGACATAAAAACGTCGCCTTTTATTGTGTCTCTTGTTCATTAAAGTGTATTGTTTGCATAAGGAATATGGTTAGAGAAGACACGAGGTCACTGTGTCAGCAAGGACCAAATTCGTTATTATATACAATAATTGTAAGGTTTTGAGAAACGTACACGATGAGAGTCTCTGGCCTCTTCTATATAGTGGGTGGTAATTATGACTGTTGTTTTTCCTGTTGCCACCAACTTGCACAAATGATTCCAAATACTGGGAATTCACACACACACACAATGCATTATTAATAGTATTTCATTCAATTACCAAACTAAATGCGCACTAAACTAGTACACTTCAATCTTTAATGTATAAAATTTCAACACATCCCTCCTTCATTATCTATTTATAACTTTTACAACAAAGATTTATGTCAATCATTAACAGCATCATTACCTTTGTCGCAGGAGTGGGTCGACTCCGACGGTTGGTTCGTCTAAAATCAAAAGTTCAGGATTGTGAATCAATGCTACAGCAAATGAAACCCGTCGTTGTTGTCCACCACTGTTATTGAAATAATGAACGTCATTTTAATTAATGGGCAATACAAAAGATTAGACCCTGTATTTTTATGATTCTTATTCTTTGATTTAAATTAATTTCCTTTGAATATTTGCTACAATATTTTGTAAGCAAAAATCACCTTAGGTCCTTAATCAATCGACTACAATCAGGTAATTTCAGAAAGTTCGCAAGAAATGCTAAGTTCCCTTCAATTTGTCCCGATGTCATGCCGTATATACTTCCAAAATAGTGCAAAGATTCTGTTATCGTAAATGCGCTGTTTAATGCAATTTCCTATGAAAACGGTAAATTGTTTTAGTTTGCCTTTTTTGATCCCGACTGACAACGGCAAACATTATAAAGCAGGTTAGAATATTTGATTAATACCTGCGGCATGTAACCGACTCGTTTACCAGGAACACCACTTTCTCTTGTTCCGGGACGAGCCCCGAAAATGAAAATATCACCTTTGTCTAGGTTTTTTATTCCTACGCAGCATGACAAAATTGTTGTCTTTCCGCATCCACTTGATCCAAGGAGGCTGTATCTACGTATTGAAAATTTACATTCAGTAATAATAGCAAACCTCACGTTTCACAATGAGAATTTCTAATCCAGCTAAGTTGACTGGAAATTAATTATTATGGTACGCTACATTATTCTTACATTGTCCCTCTTTCCACCGTCATGCAAAAATCATTTAGAATTGGTGTTGGTCCACTTTTTGTAAAAT
>JABASF010002669.1:0-13543 GCA_019776145.1 Harlomillsia oculata
GACGAGACGAAATGCATGGGGAAGGTCGTTAAGCAAAAATATAGGGTAGCTCCGAGCTAGCCTAAAAATTTGCTTAGATTTTGTCTTGACTTACAGTTCGTGAATAGGGTTATTCACGAAACTGCATTGTAAGACGAACTTAAAGTCAGACTTAGCTTAAATCCTAAGTTTTTGCTTAAGGAAAACTCAAGAATGGAAATTTTTGCTCAGCAAACACTTGAGCACGTCTTAAAGTGTCAAGAATATCCATCCAGGACTTTGATGATCTTAAGATTTTCGAAGATTCGAGTCGAATTCGGGAAGCAATGACGTACTTGAACAATTTGTAAGCAGTCCCTTCATTTAATGTACATTAATGTTAGTCGGAATTTCAAATCTTTGCTGATATTTAATCCTAAACGTTTGCCACAATTAGGTTTCAACAGGACGATTCCGATATGGATAAACGAGAACAAGTACTTCTCAAGTGGCAGGATGCCTATAAACGGATTACAGATGAATGTGATATGCTTGAATCTCTCTTGGAACAAGTTCATGAGAATTTGTCGCAGCTGCAAAGTACGGATGTATCATCGGATACGGAATTGCAATCATCACTGTCGCAAATTCCAGTGAGATTATTTTCTACATAATTTCAAATCCATAGTTTAACAAAGCGTGAAAGCCACATAGCAATATTGCGATTCTGCCTTTCAGAGCATCATGGATTCGTTGGGTGCACTTTCTCCTAAAGTAGAAGACCTTCAAAATGACTTTTCTTATGTGGCCAGACAAGTGCATGTGAAATCAAGAGGAGAAATAGCTCAAAGAGTCATCAAAGTGCGCGCAGATTGGGAATCTGCGGTGACGAATTGTCGACTGTTGAAGGAGCAATTGGACTCTGTTCTCAACATGAACGTTTTTATGGCAGCGTTTGAAAAGGCACACGGAGCTATCATAAAACTGTCAAATAAGGTATAAGTTACAAAAATGTGTTACACGTTAAACAAGGAAGTAAAAGTAGAGTTTACAATTTTTAAATGACATTAATGTAGACTGAAGCTTTTGAAGACGACTACGATCCAGATGACAGAGTACGAATCTTAGAGCAAATACAGGAAGAATGTGCACGCACAAACGACCTAGAACAAGCAATGAACGATGCAGCTATGATTGCAAAAACAGGGGATGGTACGGCTATGAAAGTGGACAAAAAATTGCAGACCTATGCGGCAGCAAAGTCTGCTCTAGAAAGTCGCATTAATCATCTACGGAATGAATGCATGAAGGTATAAATTATTAAGTTATAATAAAACTAACATAACATTCATTTGTACACATGCAGCAATTATAACGAATGGAAATTGGAACTTTAAGTCTTATCATAACATTGTTTAATATTATAGAAACAGAAATTACAAAGTGACGTTAATTCATCTGTGCAAGTGAATACCCTTGAAGGTGAAGTGTCCAGGAGTGTTCAGGTGTCAACATTACCTTTGTCTAATGCGGATATGGCTGAAGAACGGATTCCAATGAGAAGACAAAGTATCCCGTTGACACGAGCTGACATTTACTTACAAGAGTTAAATACTGCAATCAGTGAAAGCAAATCTTCGTTAGAGGATTTGGATTCATTGTTGAAGATACCGGATCCTGCAACCGTTACCTATGACAGTCTTGTCAATATTTTGGGTACGACGCAGTCGTCAGTGGACCATATGAGTCATCTCCATCGGTTGCTGACGGAGGGTCAGAATGTTTCAAGTGACCTAGCGCGATCAGAAGAAGTCGATCACTTGGAAAAGAAACTGCGGTATTACGAGCAGGAAGCGAGAGATTTTGGACAGCGGCTTCGTGAATCAAGGTTAATGACGATTTCTGTGTGTTTGGATATACTCGACTTAATATTTATTTCATTGTTATTAATAAATTAGACATGTTTCTTGTGGTTTGCAGTCCTTCAAAACGAGGCTTAGATTGTCCGGTATGTTCTCCAAAACAACGTGGAGCATGGGACAGCTCGTTGTGGAGGTTGGAACAGTGGCTCAGTTGGGCACAAAATACTCTCAAAACAAGGATGAAAAATCGACCTCCAAATGATTTAGAGCAACTAGAAAGAGCAATTGAAGAACAGAAGGAATTTTGCTTAGATTTGCACAGTCATCGAAATATTGTTGTGGCTCTTTCCAACGTTCTCACTCATTTGAAAGGACACGGAGAAACTGCAACAATGGGATCAGTAGAAGTGGAACAAATGACAGGAAAACTTTGTACTGCTTTAGAATCATGGAAGACGGTATGTCATAATGCAGCAGCTTGGCAGGTTCGACTTCAAATGGCTCTAATGCAGGTAAATATAGCACATCATTTATAGTACAATACTTTATTCATGGAACACCGTTTCTAATTGTTTCTGTTGAATTGTGAATAGCATGCGGACTTCTATAACACAATTGACAGCTATGAATTTCTCGTAAGATCTGTGCAAGATAACATTCAGGCATTGGAACCTGTTGACAGTGGAGCACCGAAGAAACAACTTAAATCCAACTTGCGAGATTTCATCGTGAGTTTTCGTTTTGTCAGCAAAACTGCACTAAGAAATGATGATCATCACTAAAATTGTTAAAATTGCCTTCTTTTCTGTCTTTAGACGATGCATGACACATTAATGAATTTGGAACCAAACCTGAGAGCCTTACAGGGTTCGGTCCAACAGCTACTGGTTGATGAAAAAGCCCTGGAGAACGAAGGAACTTGTCGTCCATCACTCGAGGCGTCGTCACAATCATCTGACATTTCACGTGCCCTAGGCAGACTGTCCACTTGCAACCATCAACTCAAATCTTTGCAACGTGTATGTGAAGCCTATATGAAATTTTTGGCACCTCTCATCAACCAAGACGAAGATAGCATGACGTCGTCACAAATGCTCAGCTTTTCAGAAGCAGTAAGTCAAGTAGATACGTATTTTTAGCTTGTATTTTTTGTGTAATTTCACTGTTTTTCACATTACCATTTGTGTTTATATGCCAAGCACTGTAAGACGCATTCGTTCAAAGTACCGAGTATAATTTGCTCAAAGCTAAAAACCTAAAAATGCTTTATTGTAGATTTTATTACCCTATTTTTTGTTTTCTTAGATTCTCGAGCAGTCGGATAGCTCGAGTCATGCAGTAGCACCATCCGCGCCTGGCACTGACAAGTAATTATAAAATTCAATCACATTTGATTATTATTTGAGTTATGATGTTCCGTTATGATCTGCACAATATTAGCATAAATGCAAGTGCTTAAACTATGATTATATTTGGTAACAGTGACCGAAATGACGGAGCATCCGTGTTAATTCGATCGGGTCGTCTTATATGCCGTGTGGTTCGAGCGTCCCTTCCCATTCAAGCTATGATTATTGTCCTCCTTGGATTATCGTCATTGTTTCCATACACGGAACAAGACTTCTCTTGCGTTACGACAAACACCTTTGCAAGATCAATAGAGCCCATGCTCCATTATCCAGAGGGACCACCACCAATTTGAAATCGTCTGTCACCAACAGAACAACTGGAATTTATACCAAAAAATAATTAATTTCCAATAATACTATAAATTCTCACATCATTGTCAAAAATCGTCACAAATACGACCAAGCTTTACATCAGTTGACGGTGCTTATCTAGTGAAATCAAACTTTTGTGTGAACAATAAGTCGACGTAAAAATGTCCAGTGGTAGTGTCTTCACGTGTACTGTTTTCAGGACATGTGTTTAGTATCATTAGTTTATTATCGAAATGCGTATTAATCAAGTCAAATACAAGATTTAAGGTGCCTGAAATAAGGATACTAAAATGGTGATATTTTTGATGAATTCTTCATAAATACATAATAAAATAGTAGCAGCCGTAGCGTATAATTCAAAATGGTCAATCCATGTTTTTGGACAAAAGACCTGTGATCTTTATAAAACAAGCTTATCGGTTGTGGTCATGTCAAACAAAGTGTTTTTGTCCTGGTGCCTTTACTGTTTCGTAAAAAAGTATGGTTAATAGTTAGCAATAAGAGGTCAATAATAACCATCGTCTTTACATGACGGTTAAAATAGTATTTAGTAATTAAAGGTAACTTGAAACACTGAATAACTACATTACATCACAATTTAAATCTATATATTTAACACACGGTCAAAGCTTTTATAATGTTCATTGTTGTACCTTGCACATTGCATTATATTGACTATATAACTGTTTCTTGCAATGTTTTTGAGATATACATAGACTTCATAGCGACTAGCGATCACCATTATTATAGCAATTAGCAATTTATGTCAGTAACTATAGGTTTGATAAATAGTCCGCGGAGATCAGTTAGCAATTAACTACTAATTATTAATGCATTGACAAAACATTTAAGGGTGCAAGGTTTTAAAGGTATTGAAAAGATTGCGTGTTATAATATATTTACGTAATAATTAATTAGCAATAACCGTTCGATATTATGAATTACATCGAAGAACTGAATAAAATACTGATAAAAAATATTAAGATGTGTGACAGATCAAACGTATTTTTATTGTCATAGACGTCATTCGCATTTTCATGGAATTTTACAATATTTGCTTTCAAATTACGTAAAAGTTTTTTTCTTTCTGCTGACTTTCATCTAGACAAAGTTTTGACCTCCTTGACCTTAAAGCAATGCGAATGATTCCACGCATATTCTTCTTCATTAAGTTAAAAGAAAAGGGAAAATGAATGTCTTGTTTTCTGGCTTTACCTTGTCTTCTAGACGTCATTCGCATTTTCATGGAATTTTACAATATTTGCTTTCAAATTACGTAAAAGTTTATTTCTTTCAATTGACTTTCATCTAGACAAAGTTTTGACCTCCGTGACCTTAAAGCAATGCGAATGATTCCACGCATCTTCTTCTTCATTAAGTTAAAAGAAAAGGGAAAATGAATGTCTTGTTTTCTGGCTTTACCTTGTCTTCTAAATTGAATCCTTGGTTTCATGAAATGAAATGACAACAGTGCACACAAGTCAATCAAATGCCACCGAGAAGTTGAATGTCTTCGTCCTTGTCATGAAGATCATCCATCTCGAAAAAAAACACTGTATCTTTCAGGTTGAGGTCTGTGATGATGATCTGATGATATGATATGATGAGACATGAACCCCAAAGTTGCACTTCGTCTTTGCTCATTACATCATTATCATTAATAATAATTACTTCTTCGTTCCTTGTATTGCGAACAACGTATTATTACAATTTCATCTTCCCTTAAATTCTTTCTCACGCCGAACAAAGATTGAATTACTCTTCTCAAGACAGTCTCAAAGGACTTCTCTATAATCAACTGTTCTGTGTACTCATTTCGGCAAAGGGGACCTCTCATTACATGGAAATCAGGAATGCCTTATCCTCACCTTATCCCTGTTTTTTGGGGGTATGGTACGTTCATACGGTATTCATTGCATTGTTGCACAAAAAACAGTCGTTATCGTTGACTTTTTGACAAAAAGTCTTTCATCTTGTCACTATATCGCAAAAATGCATAAATATGAAGTTACTTGGAAATGGACAAGCAATTTGTTTCTTTCGTTACACGCATTTTTTGAATGACAAAAGGTCGACACATGAACATCGACACACTGACATAACATATTACCAACTACAATGTGAAATTGAAATGTGTTTGACATCCTACGGCGGCCGCGACAACAGCGAAAACGACGGCTGTGACCTTTTGTGCCGTGCATGGAAATGGAATGTAACGTAAGGTTTTTCCTATCAGTCAGTCACATCAACAAAAAACTGAAGACGAGGAGACAAGACTCGTGCTTTTTGATCAGATTCGATGCGCTGTTCGCCGTGATGCGTGCTGTAACCTTGCTGAATTCATTCATTACAATACAAGACGGATATTAATAAGGACAACAACGAACAAGTTTAGCTGGGGACTTTTTGCGTTTCGCACTGTGTATGAATTTGACTGAACATGCACAGCACATTGACTATTGTAATTCACTAAAGGTACTATTTATGATTCATTAATGTCAATAATGAACAAACAGTTTCGACACCGACAACATGACCATGTTCTCGCCGTCGCAGACATGTCATTTGCATGTGTGCACATACATCACACACACAAAAAGTGTGTGCATGAGATATTAGAATGAGCCCTTAAGGCAAAACTGACTACTTCTCATCTTACCAACAATATTTGAGAATCAGTGTCAATGTGTGTGCATTTTTCATCCTGTTCTTTTCAAATGAATGGCATTTTGACACTGTTGACACAAAATTTCGGATTTTGTGCCATGCTGTCTTTTTTCAAAAAGGCTGAACTGATCCGATCAGATCAATGTATTCACCAATTGAATGCATGAATTTCCAACATGAGACTTTCGACTTTTTTTGGCGTGATTGTGGGCTTGTACGATCCCAAGAATAGGATAAGAAACGCATGGGAATGGACTTTGCATTGCATCATCATGAGAAGTTCAATAGAGAGGTGCTCTTCACTTCATGTCGGTAATAATAGCTTCTTAACCCAAATTGGTGTGTGAAATGACTTTGTATTAGTGTATACCTTTACCTTATTCAATTATATTACTTAATACCAAAAAAAACGCAGGTACAAATAATACCTTTTAAATAACTATAATTTTTAATGTATGATCAAAAACAACAGAAATCGTCATTTGATATACCTACAAAAGTACATCAAATCAAGTGTAATTTTTCAAGTCTCGTCTATCTATCCTTGACAATTCACTTTAATTCCAAGTTACATCATTGTTGTACTATTATTGACCGCAATAAAACAAACACTAAAGCGTTCATGAAAATCAACAGTACATGCCACATGCTAAACATGCCATTGCACTTGAAATCGGACAATGGAAGACGTTAAGACGTCCAGCTTAAAAGTTGGATTTTATGTCATTGTCTTGTGTGGACATCGTTGACGATAAGTTGTAGTCTGTGGTAATAAATTATGTTTTAATTACAATTAATTTACAGTTTGATGTCCGAACGCCCGAATATTCTGCAGACTCACAAAACTCATAATAGAGGAAAGGATACGATGTAAAGTTGTATTGTATGCAAAACTGGAATTATATTCAGAGTTCCAAAAAGTATTACATAACAGCAGTATAATAACAAATAAACTTGTGAAAAGTATAAATGTGATTTTAATAAAGGAGTTAATGGGACGGACGGTGAAAAGGCAAGATGATGAGATAGTGCATAAAAATACATTCGAGATTTGACCTAGTTTAATATGATTTAATTATGGATCGAATGATACGGATCGTAATTATATTCTTATAGACATCCCAAATGAGTGTATCGGCCTATCGCGATCGCAAGGCGTGAATGAAACAGAAATAATAAAAGGGAAGATGGAATAGTAATAAATAGTAATGTATCGTAATTGTAATTATAATAGGGCAATCGTACAATACAGCAGCTTTCATCATAATTTACCATTGATTGTTCCGAGGTGTCGATTTGCATCATCATATCATAATGTTGACGATGATTAATTTAAGAAGAGTATGTGGGATGGTTTGTGTCGTTCTGAACCTCCTGTGTTTAAAGGTGTACGTTTCAGAAATGGGAAGAGCGTTTCAACGTTGTTTTTGTGGCCGGTGATGGGAAATGAAATGAAAAGAAACTGATTATGATTAGCAATCGAAATTATACGTCAGCATCTGAATCCAAACGTCCAAATGTGTTATAAAGATACATTTCAGATTTCACATCCACGTCATCTCGTCCCCCATTGTTCAAATCCAATGGTATTTTTGGACTTGGCGGATTTCATCAATGAAAGTCGTCATCGTCAATTGAAATCAAATATTATTATGAGCATTAGATGCACTGAGCCCAATTCGGCTCAATTGCACTGAAGACTGAAGCCGAGCTAAATCTTTCAAATTCTTCCAACGCAAACTATCAAAGTTTTTATGAAACTGAGAAGACAAGATGCTCAAAAGACCGATGTGTGTGTCACATTTTTTTTTCTACATGCTTGATATTTCTTCATCTTCAACTTTTGCTTTTTAAGCTTGTTGAACAATGCCAAACGCCGGATGATGATGACAAACTGCAAAGATGATTTATGAATGAATGGGGCAATGTGGAACAAGTACCTCATGTGAATGAATGAAGATGCTTTTTTGTATACCCGTAACACTTTTTTGCCGGATGATTGCAATTGCAGCTTAAATATACACCTTCTCCATAGTTTGTAAGGTTTTGTACCAAACAATGTTGTTTCGTGTGAGTTTGCGTATGTAACGTTAGAACAACAATGCCAACAATGTATGACTACTTAAACTGGTAACGGCAACTGCTTTCGTTGCTGCACACGGTTGACACAAAAAAAAGAAGGAGAAAAAGGAGAAGAAGAAGACTTTACACTTTTTCTTAAGTATTACAAATACAAATTGCCTGCCCAAGTCCATGGCCTGCTTCGAAGCATTATGATTTGTACTGTAGCTCTTTAGAATCTAACCTTTGTGAGCATGATTTTTTATAAGAGGTGAAGGTAGACAAATAATCATAATGCAGAATATGCATTTTTAACATCAAAAGCAAAGAATTTATCGCTACTTATGCTAATGACCACACGAGGGATGAGGTAAAACGATAGAGACATTTCTTCTTCTCATACTTATGATGCATTTTGCAAGTTTCTTTTGGCACACCACAACAATCAATTAATAATAATGATAAGATGAATCCATAAAACTTAACCTTTTCTACTTGAGACGACTCAAAAGAATGCAAATAATCCATAAACGATCCAGTCATTTTTTTGTAGTACTAAGAATGTATTTGGATAATTTACATATTACAAGAGACAATAATTGACTTTTTTCGTATGAAGGTCATTCATCAATTCATCATCAAATCATCGTATATAAACATCTTGAAAAGCGAATATTTAAATTAATTTACTGCATACAAAAGCTGTTTAATAAATGGAAATACAAAAGATGATTTGGAAGAGATATGTTATGTAATTAATAACCAAAAAATAAGGACTTTTTCGACTATTTGTTATTAGTATTAGTCTCTTGGGACTTATGACGCTGACCCGGATGCCGGAGGTTGGTATCCTGGCTCACTAAATGTGATCGTTGGAACAAATCCAGATTCACCATCCACGTAATAGGTCACGGTCATTAATCGTCCATCAGCCAACCACACAAAATATTTCCCTTCAGTTCGTCCAGTATCCTTTTTGTTTTCTTCGTGACCGTAATAATTTTTGGACTCCGCGTCGTTTACTTCATATTTGTATTCGTACTGTAAATCGATCAAAACAAAATTTTAGATTCCGAAATTGGAAGAGTGGTCTTATCCATCTTACTTAGTGTGAAAAATGAAGTTTTAAAAAATTTACAATCAAAATGTTAAATGTCACATTACTTATTTGAATATTTGTCTCCGCATACAAACTAAATATATTAACAATGAATTATTTAGTGTCCAATGACAGTTTGACAGTATCAAACGAAATTCACGGATGTCAATAAAAATAAATCGATTGTGACCATTGACAATTTGTGACGATTTCATAGCAGTCGCAACGTCGCAAGGCAATATGACACGTCAAGGAACAATGTGACATTGCATTGCTGGTGGGATGACATAACGGCAATGGCGTAATATTGGAAAGCATTGAAGAATAAATTACAGAATGTTGTTATTTTTGGAACAGTTAACAAATTGCAAAGGAAAGTAAAAAAATATATACATAAACTGTAAATGAACTGAAAAGATAAAAAGTTCTTATCACATCATGAACCAGCAAATGAGCAATCACAATTCGCACACACCTCAAATATAAAATCACATTTTCCTTGCAATGCAAGGCCTTTTATAAAATGTTTGAAAGTACAATAAATGCTTTTATATAAAAATATTAAAGGGCAGAAAAGGACGAGTACTTTGAAACTTTTTTGATAATTTTTGTTCACTTACAGGCGTGTCCTTTTCTTTTTCACCGTCCTTTTTTTCTTGTGGAGCACTGAAACTTAATCCCAAGACGATGAATATGCACAATATTTCTTTCCACATTTTTGTTGGTGGTTTTTTTTGTTACGAACAATGAAAAAAATGACACAAGTCACACGTTTACGAAGATACGAATGACGATGATTGATACGAGTTTGACATCAAATGTGAGATGAAGAGATGAATATGATCTGAAAGAAGGACAAAGTACCAATGCACTACGAAAGATTAGCTTCAATCCCTTAAATAGGACTGCACTTTTGGAATTTAATATGGAAGGAGAAAGGTACAACATTCTTTTGTATTAAATCATCATCATGATTGCATCTCATCTTAGATTGTATAACATTACAAGCCCGTTTCCGCTGAAGACCAAACATAAGGCTTGGAGGGACTTCACATTACCTTCATTACATTTCGGCATACGTGACGAATGGCAGGAGGAATATGATAGTGACCAAGTCCATTCCATGTGTCCACAGCAGCGTTCATGTGCAATGTTTAATGGACATGGACATGGACATCATTGTTGAGCATATTCCTATTCATATACTTTGCTCATGTAAAGGAATGAGGATTGAGCGCTGAGATGAGATGGGACATGAAAAAAGGTACCTGAGACTTGAGAAGATGAGATTCGCGAACATCCAACAAACGAAACGAAATACAAATTGAAAGGAAGTTTTACTAATTCCTTCTCTTCTTTTTGACCTTACCTTTGTGTCAAATGGAAGATGATATAATAGGCACCTTTTGCTTCTTTTTCTTGTAATTAAACTTGTAACAAATGTTATCCTTGAGCACGTGTGTGTCCCGTGTCAAATTATGAATGGATTTACAAATTGCTTCCAGAAACCCAATTTGCTTCCCGGTAGACGTCTTTTACCTCCTCAATGATACAACTCAGATATTGAGGAGAATTTGTCTTGCATTCTGCGTTTACGACTTCTAAAAATCTTTAAAATATCGTCTGAATCTGAGTGTACGTTGAATGTCATGGGGCATTGTGAAACCAGATAAAATCAACAGCCGGACATCAATTTTCGGATTTAAATGGGTGCGCATGGTCCTAACATTTCTGGAACGCTAACATTATTGTATTAATATAAGCAGTATTCGGCTTGATGGTCAAAGGTTTTCTAAATTCCACTGGCAAGAATCAAGACATCAAAAGGGCTTATTTCCGATCTGAACATCACCATCAATTTATACGTTCAATGCCTTGCCTATACATTACCTTACTTGAAATAGGCTAGCTCGCATTTGAAGGAAGATTCATTAATTTCATTTTGCAAAGTCACGCAACGTCCGAACACTGCAAAATTGTCTTGCACTTTTCATTGATCAATTGATCAAACCTGGATGTTTCCTTGTCTCGTAAGTAAGTCGTAACTGTAAATGCACTGCAATTTGTGACACATCCATACAATCGGTCTTTTTAAAATAATTTCCTTGGCCCTGGCCCTGCCCTGACTCATGGAACTCACGCTTTGAAAATGAAACGTTACTTGGGGCACTGTGAGATCCTATATTTCATTTCAGACTTTTCTATCTTTTGCTGCGAAGAAACCTCCAAATAATATTGCGTTGACATTGTTCGCCAGTATAGTCAGATTCAGATAAGGTAAATGATCTTGAAATTAACACATTAACAAATTAAGTTCCTGAATAACTAAGCACGATAATCACGTACCAGGTATCACTACACTACATATTAATAATACAATAACATAATATAGACATGGTAAAAAATGTTAAAGCATTAACAGATATAAATACGTTCAATCACGTACCACTATAATAAAAATAATAGACAACGTAATGTTTTTCGAATTTAAGGATTATTGATTGTTCGTCGGATCCAACTTCCAACTGTACAAAAAAGTCAATACTGCTTAACCTGTTGCCGGTTATGACAATTAATCCTATCGAGTCCTATGGATATTGACATCCAGTAAACCCGTCCGTAATGTAAAATTACATTACAAAACATTATTTCATTGCATAATGAACATATACCTATACCACTATATTATACGTTGATAAATACAATGAACAATGTCAACAGGACTGGAACTGGAACCGATAGATTGAATAAATCGTTGCTTGTTTGATCTTCCATATTCACAGATCAAGACAATCTCCGTAATGGAGTCAAGGAGATGATTCCATTCATGGAAACACTTAATCGGGATGTATACACATCCCAGAAAACAGAAAAAGACCGCAGTAGAATTGAATTTCTACTACAACAATGTCGAAAGCCGGATGTAAATTAGATAAGTTCTTTTCACCGTTTTGAGGACGACTTCGATTTTCGGACGTTGAGCGGAGCCTGAACGGCTATGTTTAGGTATCTATAAAGTTGAATCGAATGAGAATATTACGAACTTTCTCTCAACTCTCAGTACTTATATAGGTTCCACTCTCAACTCAATAAACAGTGGAATCCTTCTTGAGGGACGTGAATGAATTCATTCTCAATTACCGGAACGACGTCAATTTTGACGAAGTTTACGAAGCCGTAACGACACGATAACGAATAACGTAATGACACGGGCCCAATACGGTAACGTGTGAATGTGAAAGATATGTGAATCATTTACTGAGCTTTATTTCGGAAACAAACAAAAATATAACAAATACAAAACTCAAATTAACAAACCCGTTGAAAAGTCAACAGTCATAAGGTCATAATCATAAAAGTGTTAGTGCTGCAGCCGCAACGTCTGGGTCTTTAACTTCGCCAAGAACTTCTAGCATCCTCCGAACCGAACTCTTTCTCCGAAGAAAGCAGCAGCGGCACAAATTATAAAGTATCACAGTTTCAAAGTCCACTCAACCCAAAAAGCCGCCAACGAAATGGAAATCTGTAACCAGAACAAGGAAATCCAAATCATCGAATTCAGTATTAAGTGATGTAACAGTTGCAAGTTCTACGGCGAGTAAAACACAGAATTCTCCTGCTAAGTGTAGTGTTATAAGTAGATAAAAACTAAAGTTCCCCGTCTAAGAAAGAAACTGACCAGCATCAGTAGAAAGAAGCTTGTATCGTCTATCGCCAACTAGATCCAGTTCGTTCGGGTATTGCCTCAGGTGGTAAAAAGAGTAAAAACTCTAAGAACGCCAACGCCAGCACTTCTGAGTCCGATCGATTTTGAGTCTGAATTTGAATCATCGGAGATTGAAGACAGTAATTATTCAAAGCCGGGTATCCGAAATTCGAAAGGAAATCTGCCAGAACGTAAGAAGCGAAAGACGTCGGACCAATCAATTGACAGTGGAGTTGAGTTCATCCAAGTGTTACTAGTGTTGCATCAGAAGGACCACAAGAAAGTGACTGTGAAGCTGTGGAACCAGGGAACGTTGTCGTTGTTGACGCAACAGTACAAGAAGTTTCTGGACCTGCAACTGCAACCAGAGGAAAGGAACAGCGGCTGGCTCGTCAAAAGGGCAAAGAAGCTGGGAATACTGGGAAAGGGTTGGATGATATCTGGAGAAACACGACATTAATTGACCGAA
>JABASF010002670.1:0-13533 GCA_019776145.1 Harlomillsia oculata
GCCAGAATTAAAGCCGGTCAACTCAATCTGGAGATGAGTAAGTGAAAATGTTGTTGCACTCTGTTTAGACCGAACAAGCATTTTCGTGACGCTGGCCACCGCTTCACCGTCACAAAGTCCATGCAACTTCAAATTTTGAATTTTTGGAATGGAAATTTTGTCAATTGAAGGGTTCACTATGTGACTATCTTTCTCATAAATGATACATCCTCCAGCATCCAAATGTGTAAGATTACGAGCAGATTGACAGACATTTTCGATCATTCGGGCCGCCACAGCGGTTATAAAAGTATATTTGGGGTAATGAGTGCAGAACTCTGTAACTGCCGGTATTGCCGTTCCAATTTTGAAGTGTGTCAGACAATCAAGTTCGTAGTCCAACCCGGGCTCATTTTCCAAAACACATGACGTTGCCACGTCATAGAATTGGTCATTGAACTGAGTGGTTCCGCAGAATTCGTGAAGTGTTAGACACACATCAAGATTCTTCAATGTCTTAAATCTTTTTGGCGAAAGATGTTTCGAAATCGTCTTCAAGGATCCATCCAGCCATTCCAGACTACGTGGAAGTGACGTCATTGTTTCATCAATGTAAAATGAAGAGCTGTCAGAACGTCGTAATAGAAAGTCCCGTGTCATTGGTACATCAAGTACTAGGAGCCCAAGTACGGGTAAAGGATTAAGGTTCAGGCTCTCAATCACATACTTTTTAGCATGCTTCTTCTGAACACATTCAGCCATTGCGAGGTTTGAAAGATGGTCTTTCCATGAAAAACCCAAGTTGAATCTTTGAATCGGATGCGCATTCTTCATGTTCAAATCCATCAAATTGAAATCACAATCGCACGGGATTTCTTTATCCGCAGGCCTGTAGTCCTTCTTATCCAATTTGGTTGCACAATACGCTTTCAAGTAATCTCGTGTTGATACATTAGACATGATGGCGTCATTCCAGTTTCGACCGATCTGTCGTGCTGACACGATGTTGTCTTTGTCCAAAAAGCTCACAATCTCTTGTATAACCTACAAACACCAGTGAGCGACTTTAATTAATAAAATTATTTCATGCGAAGCATCAAAATCATTTGGTTTTATTTGCGACTTACCACTGAATTAGAAAAGAGCTTAAAACTGAGATCTGGATTCATCTCAAACACGGGAACCGAGGGTTTCGTAATTTTGTCATGGTACATGACATACCGCTTACCGGTTGGAACACTGTTTAAAATCGGTTTCAGTTCACTACGAAGCGGTTCGAAATCAAACTCATATATGTCCAGGAATTTTTCAACTGTCTGTCATTTTTAGAAAAACACAAACAAAACCAATGACACGAATCATAAAAGTGACAAAGTATCAAAAATAAAACAAATCTTTCTTGTACATTCTACGGTACACCTACCACGATCAAATCATAGTAAACGTCCATGTAACGACAAGAATGCCATTTGTCAACAATTTTTCCGGTTGCAAAAATAGCATTGAATTCTACGGTACACTTACCACGATCAAATCATAGTAAACGTCCATGTAACGACAAGAATGCCATTTGTCAACAATTTTTCCGGTTGCAAAAATAGCATTGAGCAGAATCCGTTTCAAGTTTACACGAATCGGATCAAAGAACACCTGATGTTTGACAATAAATCCTGCAATGTCCTGTACAATTACATAAACGATCAAACTAATTTAATTAGTGTAAAATTAATATATTATGTAATATAATGTCAACTATCAAAATTAAAAACACTAACTTCCAATTAAAACATAGTTTTACCTGAATTAAAAGAAGGTACTTTTGTTTAAATAGGACACAAGTAGGAATGACGTTGCCACCCGCACGTCTCATTCTTTTCAACTCCGCTTCCATTTTGAATTCTGTCGACACTCGTTAATTACTTTCAGAGTATCAAGAAGATTATAGTGGTCCAGATAATACGGAAATCAGTCTCTGTTGCAAGTATTTCAAATAAAATAAACAAATTAGAAAAAGTAATGTGTGTAATGGACAGTGGATCTCATCCAGCAGATTTTATTCCTAAAAGCCAGCTGATCTCAAACTGTGTACGTTTTTCTCCAGAAAATAATAAATAATACAATAAATTACACGGTTTATGAAGTCCTCTTGTTTTTGTTCGGGATGTGACAAAGACAAAAGACTTTTTAATTAATAATTATAAATTGCAATAAATTACCTTTCAACCGTCCTAACTCCTATGATTGATTTCTCGTGTTATTGAACTATTGGACTATAGAATTCTATTGGGCGGAGTTTCTCCTTCGCTTTTGGCACGAAAGCATTGTGCAACTCAAATTACTCAAACGTGATCGGCATCGGCGGCGGCCTCAGCGGCCTGGCGATTTTTTTCTTCATTTTTGCACTATTTTCCGTTTTATTGATCTTGTTCGGTGCCCTGGAATCTTCATTACGATCCACAAGTAAAATCGCGAACGGCCCATATGCCAATTTTGAGAAAAAAATCAGGCCGATGCTAGGCCGCTAAATACAACGGCTACAGCGCTATTCTGCAGCTTCGGCGGCCCGAATTTTTTTTCCAGATTTCGGTTTTTGAGCATCCCTTGGCGTAGCCTAAGGTCACTGATACCCCTCAGAACCCGAAAAAGCATAGTTAGGAGTGACACTGACGTTAAAATAATGATAATGAATGAAGTATAAAATATGAACGTCCATTTCATCATTTCGGCTATATGAATTCGTGCGGTTGTTGTATATAAATGTTCCAATTCCAGGGCAAGGTGAGACATGAGTTTCCAAAACGGCCTTGGTCATCAAAAAATCAAAACGTTAGTGTACAATTGCATTACATGCATTTTGCAAACAACAATTAATAGTACTATTATCAACAATTTTAATTACGACCCATTGTATATTATTTTATTTGAATTCCGTGATTTGCGAGCACAAAATGAATCAAATCAGATGATGAAAGAAAGAAACCAAAGTGCTCATTATACCTATAAGTTCATAATACCTGTTTAGTTCTCATTCCAGGTGTTACACTTTGAATCATTTATGTACATAAGACTAAGCAAGTTCAAACATAATTAAATAATTATATATTACAACGTCAGTCGCATTCACCCCTCATTTATACAAGACGGAACACAGCACTTTTCCGACGGTGGGCACTTCCCATTGCGAATGCCATCATGCTCATTTGGACATTTCTCCACGGCGTCTTTAAAGGTAAAAAAACCAACAACTTGCACAATTAAATGATGAAGGAAATGAAAAATGGTTCACTCAAATGATAAACTTATCAATCAAAAACTCACGGCAAGTAGCGCCTTCAATATCTGTACATGGGAAATCTTTGAAAAATTTGAAGTGGTTAATGCATTAATTATATTATTATTGCATTATTATAGCATTATTATTAGCATTACCAGTATATAATTTTTTCGATACTAATATGCACATAATTGTAATGTCATTAAATACCGCCCCAATACGCACTTACTGCGACTCCTACGATCAATAAAACGGCGATGAAGAACCAAAAGTTTTTCCATCCTTCCAAATGAGTATGAAACATGAAAGGAGCCACGAATTATACCGATAAATGATAAATGAAAATGATTAAATTCATTACGTACTGGTAACGAATAATCATGGAATGTTATACCGACCTTTTTAGCAATATGTTATTCCTGTTGCAAAATAATTAACTCCGTGTATCTTTACTTTGAGTAAGTTTCAGCGACTACTATTTTTGTTAGTTAACGTTGTATGCATTCCATGAATTTTCAAATTCCGATTGTTATTATGAATGTAGACGTTCTTATCGTCATTAATGTAAAACATTCCTATCGTTATTAATGTAAAACATTTCCTGTTGTTATTGTTGCCATTAATGCGACTTCCCGTGTAAAAGTTTCTTTGTGAATATCAAATAAACCTATAGCTTAGACAGTTAGTTTACAGTAGAAAGCTCAATTTTATTAGCGAATAGCTTAGGACAATCATAGAATTTTGTAAGCTAATTAGCTAATAAATAATGACAATTCAAAGCACTTCGATGTTGATGTTAATAGAGTTAGAGTATTCATCTTACAATACAAGACCAATTGTATTGTTGCAAATGGGAATTACTAGACGTTTATATTTTTCTTAACCTATTATTATATTATTAAGAACTAAAAACTGCTAATGTTCTGTACTACTGAAGAAATTGTGGAAACTCAAAACGTAATCTGTTTTTTCCTCAATTGTAGGTGATCTTACATTTTTTGAATGACAAACCTACATTCCAATTTGCTTATATGGACTAATAATTATTAATAATAATTAATAATGATAATAATTAACAACTTGACGACGGATGTTTTTCACTCTCTTGCACTTTTCGCAGCATTACATAGATTACAGATTAAGATGGATTATGCTAATCAGCAACCTAAATTGATAATTGATAATATTGAACATTTATAAGTATTCATCATCCGACGAATCTTCCACCCACGAAGATACATTAGGAGCATAATCGTCCCAATCATGCATCGTATTCTTTATTTTTTTCTCCACAAAACTCACGCGTGTTTTCGGTTCTAATGATCTTTTTACGAATTCCATGCATCTGTCAGACAACTATAGGATCAAAAACACATTTTCTGTTAAAATTGAAGTTTGAAAAAGATTATATTTTCATTTACAAATGGAACAAACGTAAACTTACCACATGCTGGTACTCAGGTACACGAGACTTTTTGGCATCATCCGATTTGAAAAATTGGGACTCCAAGGTGAAAGACTTCAGATGAGTCATCAAAGAAAATCCATGGTACCCTGCCCAGTCCGAAATTGCCTTTTTAAGGCCGGATCGCGGGTTCGGAGCATGTCGTACGGTCAAGTGCTTCAGGCCAGTCCGATGAACAAGGCAGTGTTTCCGATCGCTCAATGAAAAATAATCTGTCGGAATAGAACTTGAGAGCTCCTGATCAACGTCAACGGCGTAGGCATGTTCAAAAGGAAGTCCTGTGAAGATGAAATCGACGTAACACTTTCTGCCAGAGTAGCGTTTGTCGGCGCAGGAATTGTCACACTGGGCTGTGACATCTAATTCAACCAAAAGTGGGAACTTTTTGATAAGGTCCAGGAACCAAGCGACGCAACCCACGTTCTTTAACGTCAATGAGGTCACATTTGGACAATTCCATTTAATAGGAATCCTTCTACATAATAGAGAGGGTTCAAACATCCGGGTAGGTCCGATAGTTAGCGTCGTCACGTTACCTGAGGCAATGGGAACGTCGAAGCGTGACCTGTCAAACTTTTCTGGGAGAGTTGAGATTTCGCCATTTAGGAATCTTGGTAGTAAATCATGAACTCGGAATTTCTCTTCATGTTTTTCATCATCATCGTTTTCATCATGAGGATGACAATCACAGTCGCAATTCTGACAATCGCAACCATAATCAGAATTATCGTCATCAGCAACATCATCATGGCAAGTGCACAAAATGTTTAACTGCTTCAAGTACGGCATTTTGTCCAGTGGGTCCGAATCACGGAAGTCTCTCAATGAGAACCAATTGACAGTGAACGTGTTGAGTCGGGGCATGACTGGCCACAGGGTTCTTCTGGTTATCATTTCCTGAGAGCATGACTGAATATCCAAATTATAAATGGAGTCAGCAATGACGTTCAGCAGTTTTGTAGCGTCGAGTCTCCCGATTTCTAAGAACCCGACTCTCAGGTCGGAAAGCGCAAATTCCGGATGCCTCTTCTTAGAGCGACTGATCATTTCGGCGATGACGTCCACGTCATCTTGATCTCCAATCGTCGTGCGCACATGCAGTTTTGTTAATTTCTTCGGAAGACAGATACCTTCAAACGTGGGTTTATATGCAGAGAACCATCCATGAATGTCCAAATGTTCCAGTTTTGGAGCAACTTGACAAACTCCTTTTACCATCAAAGAACACAACGTTGGTATCAAAGATGTTACGGCTTCGAAATTTCCATCCGAATAGAGTCCGCTGACATCAAATTCCTTCAAGCTGGGGAGCTCATAGTCTGGCCCCGACAAATTCTCAAGTGCAGATGCAGTAGCCCTTTTATAAAACTTTGAAGTGAAAAAATGATCATAATGTGGTTTTCCAAGGAACTCAACCGACAACAAATAAACACGGAGCTTCTTCAAAAGCTGGAATCTTCCAGGAGAAAGTACAGTTGAAATCATGTTCAAGGACCCGTCCAACCATTCCAGATCTGCAGGCAATGATGTCGCGTCTGCATTCAGATTGAATTCATCTTGATGGCTTTCACTCACAAAATCCGGGTTCAATGGTACATTGAATATCCCGTGACCAATAACGGGCAATGCAAGGGTAAGATTATCAATTCTCACATCCCTAAACTGGAGCAACTTCCGGAGGTGGTCCTTCCATGCCAAGCCAACTTTGACTCTTCGACCCGTCAAGCTGGATCCGACGAGGCTCATGTCGCAAATGCATTGAGTTTCTTCTTTTCCCCGTCGTCCTTCGTTCTGCCAAACGTCGAACCCACTCTTACAAATGTCAACCGGCACCGGGACCGAAACCTGGACAATTTCTTCACTAGTTGCATCTTCTGCACCAGCTGGACTGTCTAAACAAGGGTTAGCACCGAAACGAAGAAAAATCGGTTTTAATTCGGTCTGAATTGGCTGGAAGTACTTATTTTCAAATTCCATGACAAATTTTCCGACTGCCTACAATTTGATTTTGAAAACATTCCAAAAATTATGCCATCAAAATTGAAACAAAATATGATGTTATATAGAAAAATTAAGTCGACACCCACCTTGACCAAACTAAAGTAATTTTCGACATAACGACAACAGTGTTTCTTATCTGCACTTTCACCATCGGTCACGAAAATGGCTATGGATACGGTCTGCTTCAAGTTCCGAATCGGAGGAAATGACGATTCATAATTTTTGAAAAACCCCGTCAGCTCCTACACGTACACGCCCCAAATCAAGTATATATATTAATCAAAAAGTGAACTAAAATCAAATAGACAATCCATAAACCGAAGTCAATATTGAAAAACAGTAGACAAGGAATGATTAATAGAATAATTTAGCTTACTTGAATCAACTCAAAGAACTTTTTACGGTACTTGACACACCAGGACGTGTCCTCGCACTGTCGATGCACTGACGACGAAGAACTGCTCGAATTCGACATTCTCAGTCCTTCTCACTGGATGTTATACGTGAGACTGGGGAGAGTATCACCAAACTAATTAAAATAGTTAATTTTGAATATTGTAATTCATGAAGTCCGTTCTCACCGAGTTGGAGTGACAAAGGCAAAAAAGACAGAAGTCCGTCCAGCTGGAACTGGAATGGAACTAATTATGACTCTTTAGCTCTCCAGACAGACTCCAGACTTGAACCTTTCGGGATGGGATTCATCTGATTCATGGGATCCTTATCGCTTATCCTCACCATGGAATGCTCCATTGAAAGGTAGGAACTTGGGTAGCCTTATTAAGAAAAATTAAGTTTAGAGTAGCATTTCCTTAACAGTTAACACCTATAGCATTTAACTTAATATACATGTAGCCAATAATATAATCGTAGTATATAGGTAATAAATTCATTTTGCTGTATATAGATGCACTTATTTTGTCGCCTTGTCCATCCTACTTTTTAGCATAGTTCTTAATTATTAATTATTGTTGATTACTGATCACGTGATTACTATACGGAATCATGTAATTGTTAATTGTTAATTGACCGATTGATCGTGCTGTACGCCAGATCGATTACATTTCAAGACACTTTTCATGGAATAGCGTCATATGATTTGTATCACATTACCCCAAAAAAGATCCGACCGTTGTCTGTTTCGAGCGCCTGCTGCAATCTGCAATTCATTGAACATACATAATACTCAAAGTTGATAAGAATGTTATTTTTAATTGCAATTATTCGATAAAAGCAGCTTGCATAATTGTACTGATATATTAATTTGACACGTTTCTAATTCTTCACGGCATAAAGTTTCACATCAAAGTGCTTCGAGTGATACGCATACGAGTACGATCATATATGCGACTGCATAAAAATTTGACAACGAAACGACTTTTTTTCAAATTATACTTTCCTTTATTATATTTAAGTTACAGTAAAACTTTTAGAACTTAAAGAATATGGATTTATCAAGCTCACTTCTCAAAGTGGGATTATGCTTAATCATCATCGCACTACAGGATGTTCAAGCGCGTAATTAATATTATAATTTTATAATACTATATATAACTTCCATTATATTACTAGTTTAATTTTTTACAGGAAGAATGTTAATTAATTAATTGTGGAAATTAAGTTTGATATCATTTGTGATGTGATTACTAAACCTTTAAATGCAGAAAACTGTGGAGTCGTCGGAACGAATGAGACTGTCTTTTGGGCTGAGCCGACAAATCAGAATGCTCCGCCCTTAACATTATTGTGGTATGTCAAGGAGTCAATTACAAAGTTAATTAAAAAGTTAACAATTAATGAGTAATTAATCGTTTGCAAACATATTAAACAGGTCAGCAGAGACATACAACGTGGTTCGATCCGTTGCCCGCTCCCACCCGCATTTCAGGTACATTTGGGGACTTCGGTTTGAGGATCATTATGACTACGTTGTGCCGGATAACTATACATTTCAAGACTTTCCTGAAACGGAAAGATCCGATGTTGCGGAACGATATGTGACGTTTCATTGTGTTGACGGCGGGAGCAAAGACTATACCTTTTATTTTCCTGTCATTGATGAAAATACTAAATCCGTAATGATTTAATGATACAATAGGTTCAGTGATTTGTACATAATGTGCAGCTGCAGTTTTAATTAATATATGATTTTGATTTTCCAGCCCTGGTTTAACTGGCGACACGTTGTCATTTCCTACCACGAAGACTGGCCATTGGATCAGCCACTGCAAATGGATGTCGAACAACTCGCAGTCTTTGACGACGATTTCAGCCTTGAGAATGCTCGCGTGACGTTCCGGACTGAAAATGACATTGTACATGCGAATGCGACTTTGGCCAATGGTGACGGGTCACAAGGTCCCATTGAGTATCATTTGGTTCTGTACTTTACCCGTAGTCCTGAAGGTCAAATCCCAACTGTGAGACTGTATGCAACTGATGGATATTACGAAACCAGCATTGAACTTCGCTTTCGATTGTATCCAAATCCGGGTCCTTAAATGTCATCTTCCATCAACTCGACTGTGTTGTAACAACTAATGATTTATTGCTGTATCAATAACGAGTCAATTGTTAGTGTTACATGAGCTGATTAAAATTGACGGTATGAGATCCCGTAGAGCATAAATGCACTTTTCTAAATAATTAACTTGGCAGAATTAAACCCGCAGTTAATTTAATCAAATCAATCAGAAATACAGATAAGATAATAGTAATTAAACAGATTCATAGTTTATCACGATTCATGATAAACAATACAATGTAAATTTTGAGATTTTGAACCTGTGTACCAGTAACATAACACAGACCCCAGCACATTTTATATTTATTTATGTAAAATGTAAAGCATGCAAAAATCGGTTTTCCAACTTTCATTATTCGAATTGAAATTACAAAATCATATAACTTACATTTAGAACTAATTTAAAGCATTTTTACTTTCGGTCGCGTTTATACTTTGCGACTTTATCCTTGAGTCGCAAGCCGCAACTAACATAATCAACATTCGTGATTCGTGACGCCCATCGTGATGTTAGCGTAAGACGTCCATTTTGGTAATTGGAAAATGGGATACTGTTTAACTCGTGACGTTCGTGATACAGAATAAATATGTTTCATTATGCCAAAATTGCAAGAAGTTCATATTATAGACATAAGTTTACCTATCGGGTCCGTTTTTTAAAAACTCCTAGTACAGCTAATACGAATACGAATTGCAATGACGGCAAAAAGCGGTAAATCAGTATTTTCCTTACTCCGTACTCTGGTGATGATTAGTACTTTACTTCAATCTTCGGCTCTCGGTAGCGCTTCGATGGGATTCAAATTAAGTACTTTCCAGCCATTGTTGGAAAGCCACTTTCTGCTGAACATTGTTGATTTATCCAGGAACCCGATGGTGGTGGAAACTTTGTTACGGTCCGTAGCAGAATCTCAGTGGAGCTTTGTGTTGAGACTGTCCTCAATGGTGCTGTCAACTGAAGAACAAATTACTGAGAATTCCTTCGGAGCCAAGTATACCTGGAGTCAAGAAGTCAACGTTTACATTCTTCCTAAGATGGGATCAGAAGATACTGTAAGGAAATTCTTGACCAGACTAAATTTTCCACTCTACTACGACATAATTAGAAGGAATAAGGAAATCGATTTGAACATCGTGTTCTCTGAATCTCCAACTTCAATAGTTGACTACGACCTAATAGCACCAGGGCACAAGGTCAATTTCGTACTGAGTACTCTTTATTTTGTGCATGTCAAAATGAATACACCCGGCGTCATAAATACGGTACTAGAGAAAGACATGAATTTCAAGAGCAACACTTATCTGCATGGTCTGCACCCTAGTTAATTAAGGCAACTAATGTCTATTTTCAGGAGATGTATCTGTTCTGCCCTAATTTGCAAGAGGAGACTGATTGGAAAGTGGTGACAACCCTAAGGAATGTTCCGCAGTGTACGCATTCACTGTCTTTGAAAAACATGTCTGGCTTTGTTAAACACTATTGGCGGGGAACTCACAAGCATTGTGGACAACGCCAAATGCGGAGAGAACGTCATATTGGAGATTGTAGTTTAATGTCTTGGTTATGGCATCTTTTGGGGAAACGGCATGGGTTTAAGGCTACGTTTATTCCGCCGCGTAGAATGCATTCAATGTCTCCAGCAATAACCATTGCGACTAGCACGAAAACCTCTGAAGCTAAAGTTCCTATCGATAATAAACAAGATGAGAGAACTTGTGAGCCCAAAAGATTACGGAAACCTTGACAAGTTTATTCGTATTTACACCCGAAAATATATGAACCTAGCGTGTGAATTACAGATTTCTGAGATACTGAGAGTACTGTTCTACTGTGAGAAAACGACAGACACTGTCGAGGAAACGAACATTGTCCAACCATGGCTTAAACCATTTGCTACAGATATGTGGGTTCTATTCCTAGTATCACTTTTGATAGTCACAGCGTTTGAAACACGAAAATGTCCAAAGAATTTTGTTCACGAATTCATACTCGTCTTGTCCGTCATTCTGAAACAAGTCCCGCCGGGAAAGTCGACATACTTCCTCACATTTCTCTGTTCCATTGGAATAGTTCTTGAGACTGCGTACGAAAGTTTCATCACCGCCGAAATATTAGTTCCTCCTCAGCGGTACGTACATGCCTCCTTCGTGGAAGTCGTAAACGCCGGTCTGAACGTTTCCTTACTCGAACCAAGACGTAAAACAAACATCGCCTTCGATGACGTTTATCGTGAATCCTTCAAGACAACATACATGACGGACGTATATCGATCATACAAAATGATGCATAAATTCAACGCTACTGCCAATGTAATCTTGTACGACTATAAACCTGGTTGGAACGAAAGTAACATTATAAAGAATCGTCTACAACATAATGACTCTGAGTTTTTTCGAAATGCATTCATATTCACGGCGCAAATTGCGAATCTGTTACTAGAAGAAGCTAGACGATTCCCTGATTTCAAATGTGCCATTGCAAAGGAGCCACTTGAGTCGGTTCCAGTAGTCGTGCAATATGAGAGCATATTATTCAAATGGGCTTTAATTCGCGACACCCAAAGGTTCCTGGAGCATGGTTTGTTAAGCGTTCGTCTCCAGTTTGAAAGATTCTATGTCCAGAATTGGAAAAACAAGGAGGCTCAACGAGAGGCTTTAATATTACAATTACGACCAAGGGGCCCTGCACCCATGTCCTTTGGAAACAGTAAACTTCTCGCATGTGTGTACTTGTGTTTATGCGTTGTGACCGTGAGCTTCAGCTGCTTTCTCCACGCTTACAAAACGAATCTGCATTTCAAAATTCGACACATTTGGCACAGAATTAGTAAATCTGTGCTTCGGGTTCAAAGCAATGAAAACCTAAGGGAAACGCCTGTAATTCCGCTCATAAAGCCCAGTAGTAGTTTACTAACTAAGGAAATGAGTACTGAACTGCGTGAGCACAGATTTTTCACTTTCTACGCCACCGGAAGCCGGAAACCAGACGCTTTTAGGCCGTGGCCACGCTAGTTTTTAATATGATGGCGGCATAAGCCTAAGCCAAAGCAAGCATATCGATCGATTCATGAAATTGTAGTTAGTATATATTACTTCGATATGATTCAACACAGCCATTCGCACTAAATACATCGGCCAGGATCATTGTGTATTTCAAAGCACAGACGTACCTTGAATTTACTAATAAATAAAAACTTCATAAACTGATTAAAGTAATTACGAAATGACGTCTGTAATAAATGATAACAGCATAAATCCTGTTGGTCGTATGGATATGGACTGAACCGAGTTTTCATTGCTATTTTAGTTTCGTAACGCAATCGAACCCGTTTCGCGTGTGCGTCATACATTTTTGTATAATTGAAAAATGGCATATGTTCTTTAATTCAAGCTGCACACAAGAACATAATGAATTGAAATCATTATTACGTGTTATCTCAAATGGAAATATTAGTACGCTTGTGGACACTTTGCTGTCGTAACACGATTTCTGTGTAGTGTAACTCCGAGTTTCTAAAAGGAAACTGCAAAAATGACAAAATCTGATACTTCAGTATTTTGCTTACTAATCATTTTGGTGATACCACGACAGTATATAGTTTCGGGCTTCACTATTCCAGAAGAATACAGATTGCATGCGTTTAATTCATTGCTGAAAAGTCATTTTCTCCTGAACATTATTGATTTATCCAGGAACCCGATGGTAGTGGAACATTTGTTAGAGAAGCGCATCTCCGGCGAAATCCCAGCGGAGCTTCTTGGTCAAATTGTCATCAATGGTGCGGTCAACTGAAGATCAAGTCACTGGAAATTCCTTTGGAGCAAAGCACGTTTGTGCGCAAGAAGTTAATGTTTACATTTGTCCTGAGATTGTGCCAAACAAATCCTCTGTCTTGAAATACCTGGCTAAACTAAACTTTCCATTTCACTATGACGTGATCAGAAGGAATAGAGAAACGGACTTGTATATTGCGTACTCTGAATCCAGGAATTGGATAATTGACTACGATGGGATTGAGTTAAGCCACAGTATCAAGTTCATGTTGGGTACACTTTATTTTGTCCATTTACTGATGGATAAAGCTGGCCGGAGTAATTCGGTAAGAAAACATTCAAAAATTAGCTTCTCATAGTTAAAATTTAACATTTTATTAATGTTTTCAGGAGATGTATTTATACTGCTCTAATTTCCAACCCAGGCAGGAATCATCGATGTTTCCAAAATTCCATCGTTGATCCATCGGTTTTTTGTGATGAATTAGGTGCATCGTGGTAATAGAGTTGGTTTTC